>VZSF01011134.1:38731-90528 GCA_013398295.1 Chionis minor
CTAGCGCGGCCCTGCCGGGTCTGGGCCCGGGCCGGCTCCGCACGGCCGAGTTCGCCGGCAGGGCCGCGGTGGCCGGGCAGGCGGGGCGGCCGGCAAGGCAGAGCGGCGGTCAGGGCACCGGCAGCGTGCGGGGCCCTCGCTGCGAGCGCCGTGCAGAGGGGCCCGGGATGCGCCTTGCCCAGAGAAGGGCCCTCCTCAGAGCCGGCGGGGCTGTGCCGCCATCCCGGCCTGGAGCGGGCAGGCACGCCCAAAGAGCCGGCCGTGAGGGGCCGGGACAGCGCGCGGTGCTGCAGTAGAGGCTGCTGCAGAGAATCCCAGAATGGTCCGGGGTGGAAACGACCTTCAAAGGTCATCTCATTCCAACCCCCCGGCCATGGGCAGGGACGCCTCCCGCTTGACCAGGTTGCTCAAAGCCCCATCTAGCCTGGCCCCGAACACCTCCAGGGATGGGGCATCCACAGCTTCCTTGGGCAACCTGTTCCAGTGCCTCACCACCCTCAGCAGGAAAAATTTCTTCCTTAAGTCCAGTCTAAATCTACCCTCTTTCATTTTAAAACTATTCTCCTTTGGCCTGTCACTGCAGGCCTTGTAAAAAGTCTCTCTCCATCTTGTAAGCTCCCTTTGTATGTTGAAAGGCTGCAATCAAGTCTTGCCGGAGACTTCTGTGCCGGACAACCCCAGCTCTCGCAGAGGTGCTCCAGCCTTCTGATCACTTTCACGGCCCTCCTCTGGACCCGCTCCAGTAGGTCCATGTCCTTCTTATGTTGAGGGCTCCAGAGCTGGAGGCAGTACTCCGGGTGGGGTCTCACCAGAGCAGAGCAGAGGGGCAGAATCACCCCCCTGTACCTGCTGGCCACCCTGTTTCTGATGCAGCCCAAGATATGGTTGACTTTCTGGGCTGTGAGCACGCATTTCTGGCTCGTGTCCTATTTTTCATCCACCACAGATATTATTCGTATGTAACGACGCTCCCGCGAATTAGGCACACAGTCGCATTGTACGTGTAAAGTAAGACACAGCAGGGGGAAACCTGGTAGAGGTAGAAAACCATCTTCTGGAAACGTGATAGTGGAACAGCGCCCACTTTGGGCACAGATCTCTGTAGTCAGTCAGTTCATGGAGCTGTAAATAACATAATGACCCGGGACTTGGTCTGGCTTCTTTTTCTCCCTGCTTGTGCAGACTCCTCCACCAGAAGGAAACCCAAGCACACTACCCATGTGGCACTCCACAACCTGCCAGATACTTCCGTGGCTCAGCCGCACCCTCCACAGCCCTGTGGCCACAGCTGCTGCGTGGTATGTCCCCACAGACCAGGTCTACCTTGAAGCACATCATGTGCAATCTTTGTTATACACCTAACACGGCCAGTGCTCCCAGGATGTACGTTTTACAGGCAGAGTCCAAGTGTAATTGCATGGAATATTCAGGCAGTTTAAGCCACAATTACTTTTTGTTTTAAATAACACAATAAACGCTGCAAGACAACACAATTAAATATGCGTGTCTCATTCCTTCCCACAATTTCCCCACTGTTAAGATTTGTTTGTGGTTTGGCAGCTAGGCAGTGTTCTTCTGTTCTCTAAAACGGATGAGAGATCCTCTTTTGACAAATTCGCATCCCTTCGAGCAGGTGATGCCTCAGCCTTGCCACTGACAATATTTCTGTTCCAGGTACTTAATTAATGGCTTATATGGGAAGAAACTTAGGCCACATCTAAACCAAGCAGGAGCTCTCTTTGAATGCAAGATTATCAAATCTAATAAATGATGGTGGTTATCTCCGTATAAAAAAGACCAGGAGAGCAGCTAGCTTTAGCATGGAACTTTAGTTTGATAAATACAGAGTTCATACGTTTTACCTGCAAATTATAAATCAAACTTAGACATTTTCTCCAAATTATAGCCCATTTTCTCCTAAATTAGCTGTTTCTCATCTCTAGACATTCTGTAACGTTAGTGCTTTAGAGCGTACGTTTGTCTTTCCTCTTTGTTCATATTTTTCCGTGGTTTACGTTGTCACGGGTGTGATATATCACAATCCTGCAAGTCCTCGCAGGCTTCTTGGCAAACCATTGCTGAAAACAGCATCTTGTTTGCACAGGCAAATAGCAAATAATGAAAACTAAATGAACAAGAACTGTAATTTAAACCCACTGATTAAAAGAATCATTAATGATATTAGAAACTCCATCATTTTCATAGTATCATTAATAGTTTAAGCTATACAACTGCTAATGTAAATGAACCAAACAGAATCTTTTTCCCAGTTCTGCTTCACGTTTGCGGAATTTCTCTCCTTCATTTTCTTGGTCTTGTAGAACTCCAGTTCGGAATGCTCTTGCAGAAAGAGCTCTGCTTGTAAGAAAGATAACCCTGTAATAGCCCTCATTTTTGCGGGATGTCACTCATTTTAATCCCAAAGCTTCTTGCACTCCCCACAAACATAAGGTTTTATTTTTTATTGATGATAATTATTCAAATGAGAAGTAAATATTCATGAAAGAGAGGTTATTAAAACAAAAAAACCCCTCTCTGTTTCTAGCTCTTAACGATTTTATCAAAAGCCTGATGAGAGCTGGTGTTTTTCAGAAAGGCAAGCTCTTGGATGAGAATAACCACTTTCTTTTGAAGTAAAAGAAAGATTCAAGGGAATAAATAAAAACTAAGCTGAAATGTGCCTTGAGTACGCTTGATGGATCAGAAAGGAAATAAAAGAACCCAAATATGTATTTTTAAGTAATCACTTTTAGTGCCTGATGTCAAGCCTTTTGGCAGTTTCTTCAGCTTTCCTGATCCTCTTTGTCTTACTTACCCCTGGTTACTGTGACTCTCCCACGTAACAGTCCTGGTTGGGACCAGGTTACTCTGCTAGCCTCTGGGCAGACACATGTCGAGATATGGCTTCTGCCTTAAATCAGACAAACAAGTCAAGAAGAAGGTGATAGAAAAGAAGTACTACCACCCCAAGTTCATGAATAGGAAACTGAAGAGGGAAGTAATTGCCTTGCCCAAGAAAACCCAAGTTTCAAACATAACCACGAAACAAAACTACAGGTTTCAAGAGTACTAACCTGCTGTTTTAATTGCAAAACTAACAAGGTGTCTTGAGTCGTCTTCTACCTGCTGCAGTAACTGCTTTTGCATCGTTACCTTGCTAACATCAGAAGAATACAGTATTGTCATTGAACGTTTGAGAAAAGAATCATCTCTCAACCTTCCACTTCGGCTACCGTCCCGTTGTCTTTGCCTCTAGATGCATTATCTTCTTTGCTTTCTTCCTCTGTACATTCACTAGATAAACTTATCTGCTTCTAGTGTTTCATCTCCCTTCTCTGCAATTCTGCTTTGTGATCAATCTTTCCCTCGGTATCTTGAGTTCATCTGTCTTTTCACCAGATTACCCTCCACTTCTCTAAGCATTTTCTACGTTTCATTAAGAAGGTTCCAGACTTTCTAAAAAACCCCCTTTTTGCCTGGACAAATTACACACTCAGAATCACATCCAAGCTACCATGGCTCCTTGATGCTACTGCTCAGGTAAACATATGTAGGAGATTTAACCAACAGTTTTCACTTGTAGGAGACTTAATCAACAGTTCTAAAACACAGCTTTCAGAAATGAGTGTCTTTGTCAGACATTAAGAAAGAAAACAACCCATTTTTTTACCCATAGCCAATGAATATGTTGCATCAAATTTTGCTACTTATTTTTGTCAACATTTGTCTACTGCACTAACATCATCATTACATCTGTGTCCAACTCTAAAGAAATATATGATTAAAAAACCAGTGTAAATCCTTCAGATCTGGACAGGCTACATAATTGAAATGTAATGAAAACATGTAGTGCTTGTCCCCTGAAGGATGATTCAATCTGACTCTCCACAGATGTTTCAGGGTTCCATTTAATCAGGGTTTAAATACCTCTGAATGAGGATATAACCTATCATAGATAAAACATCCACTTTAGTACCTTTGTTAATTTATATCGGCATTATTCTAGTTCATGTTCTTGCTAATCTGATGATACATAAATACATGCTCAAACCCTTATGCACACATTTTGGAGGAAGCGTCCTATGTTTGTTGGGGGTACTACTTTTAGCATTTATCTGTTCCCGTGTTTGTTTTCTTTCCTTTGCTTTTGCTTTCCTTGTCAGAGGCTGCTTTTTGTCCATTTATATTCCAGCTGCGCCTTCTCAATTTTCTCAGGTTCATTGCTGGTTTCACTATCCTGTATCAGCTCTTCTACTTCACATGCATGATCTGTCAGCAGGACAATATGATCTGCAGATCAGAAGCAGTTTAGCAGTTATTCATTTATGTTGAATTCTTTTGTGCCCAGTCAGATCCGTGAAGGACACATCTTAGGCAAACAACAAAGATCTTCAGAGTGATGGTGTTTCTTTTTTCCTCCTCAGCAGTTTTGGACCTTCAATATACTGTATTCCAGCGTGTGTTAGATGCTGCATATAACATTAAAATTGGAGACAGTCTTTATTTTCTTTTTCTTTTTTTTTTTTTTTTTAAAGCTATTGTATGATTGTTAGCTAGTGCGACTGGATACTGGAGTGCAGGGTAGAGCAGCTCTTTCCTCTGGAGAGAGTGGGAAAAAAAAGAATTTGAGGGAAGAGACAGGAACTGAGTGGGAAAAAAAAGAATTTGAGGGAAGAGACAGGAACTGACTGTGACCTCACAAGGCAGCTCTGGGAAGGAGGTAGGTGGTGAGGTCTGGCCAAAAGAGGGAAGGGAAAAACTATGCAAAGCACCAGCCAAGAGGGAGGAGTGCAGGTAGTGGGTGGGATGCTCACGGAAAGAATTAAGGGGAAAGCTGTAAGGTGGGGGCGCGGAGGAGAGACTGCAAGTTTGAAAACAAACCAACTTTGAAAATTGATGAACACGTATAAGCAAGAGAACAATCCTAACTCTGAGGTTTTCTGAGCGATTGAGAATCCAAAGTCAACAGTGTTCTGTTGTATAGATTTTCTAGGGGTATTATATTATGTCTAACTTCATATGTAAGTGCTTTCAACAATTTTGTTTTAAAGGCTGGTTTTGCCGAGGCCCTGTGATGTCGCAGCATCTAACTTTTAGGCACCCTTCTGCCTAGGGAAATCTTCAGCCTCAGGCAATAGGGAAGGTTTCATTGAAAAACAGCTGTTTGGGTGCTTCCTAGCTCGCTATGGCTGAAGTGCTCAGAAAATGGATAGGGTGGTTGGCACAGGTGTTTGAGAAGGTCACCAGCCCTTCAATGTGGCTAGTAAACACCCATCATACAGAACTGCTCAGTTCAAACACACTCTTGTGTGGACATACTCAGCCTGACACCAAGCATGGACTTCAGTAAAGTCCCCCAATACTACCAGGCTGTGGATGAGGCTCTGGAAGATGCTGAGGGGAGTTCAAATCTGACTTGATCAAGAAGGCTTTAAGTTCTTTAAGAACATCTGTAAAATTAATTGGTTTGATCTAGGCTGTATTGGAGAAGTTTGGCACTGTGGTCTCCGCTAGTGATAGTAGATAACTGTGTAGAGGTCATCAGTAAGTTGTTTTGCGTTCACCAGAAGAATTCATGGCTCTTCTTCCCCTCACCGTAAGAATAAAGACAAATCAGTAGGAACTGGAAGATAGCAGTAAAGAAAAAAAGCACAAAATCTCAGAGCCTGTTTTAAGGCCTTGTCATTACAATTGAATATAGAGTTAGTGTAAATGAATTCTGTTTTCCCAGAGGCATCAAACTCCTCCTGTCAAGACAGTCTCTCTTGAGAGACTGGAAAGTCTTTCACTGTCCTCCTTCTGCATTATTATTATTTCCCTTAAAATATCTTGCTATTGATGTAACTAAAAATGCAATATAAGATCAGAGAAAATATTTTGCCAAGTGACTCAGACAGGCACAACTGATGGGTACTGAGGAAACGTGTACTGCATTTTATGTTCCTCTGACTGTGTTAGAAAGATATAAGAAAGAGTTCATTTTACTAAGAAATCCGGGTGGGGAATTCAGACTACTTTCTGCTACTATGAAATTGAAGAGTGACCTAGTACTGTCATCAGATCTGACATATGAGTGGCTTTTCAGACTTGTAAGTTCATTTTTCAACTGGTGGGATATATCAAATCCCCGAAAGCTGTCTGACCATTGTGAAGACATTTATTGCTGTGACCACACCAGAGTCTTCAGCACAAAGACCATCACTTTACATATGTGGTCAATACTCAGCAGACTGTGAGCAAAGAACGAGGTGGGGAACATGAAGGACAACCAGCCTGATCTTGTGCTTCCTAGTCAATGTAGAGGGAATAAAGAAAGAAAGCTCACTGACTGACAGCACAAAAATGGAATTGAAACAGAACTTGTTGAGAATATCACAGCAAAATAATTTTCCACTTGAAACTGTCTATCTGGAAAAAAACCACAGTATGTGTGCTTTGGTATGCATTTTTTTCTGGATTAATGGGGAAATTTCTCATAAACCCCCTTGGAGTGGGCAATGGCACCATGCAGAGACACTGAGCTGAAGTTTGCCTGTTTTACATTCCAATTGTGCAGACCTTTGGGACTTCAACCTAAGCGAAGTTTGGTGGGCATTCTTTTCTCTCCATGGAAGCTTCTCCAGTTGGCAAAAGCAGTTAAATGTTAATCGGATCAAGGAGCTGAAGCTTGGGTTTCTACATCCCAGATAAAGCCATAACTGGTGGGATATAGGCTCCCTCTCACATAAATACATAGTTATAAAAGTGCAACAGCTTCAACGGAAGAAATTAATAGATCTGTTTCTACGCTCCAGGTTTGAATCAGATGGAAAGAAATTAAACCCTGTAATTCCTCTGTCACAGCGGCCATCGTAGTCAATGCTGTTCTAGACTGACTGTCTCTTTTCCTTGCCTCTGTCGCTTTCTTGTGTTGGTGACAATTTTACTGATGAGATTATGATCCTATTAAATTATTACTCCAGTGAAAGTAGATCTATACATTTAATTTATTAATTACTTAGTAATTATTAAAGTAATTACTTTACCTTTGAATTTCATAGCTTTTTCTTTTTATTCTCAGTTCCTAACTGTTTATTTTTAAAATAAAGTATTTTACCAAGAAAGGGTTTTTTCTTCATGCTTGTTAGTCACTGAATCAATTTAAAATATAATCTCCTGGTCCTAGTGAGGGGTCATATGTGGATGGTATGTTTATTTATTTACTCTGACAGATGGTGGGGGCACCAAACCGTCAGTACCAAGGCAGAACCCCATAAAATTAGATGAGATAAGGGCTGAGAGCTCTGACTCATGTTCAGCAGTGGGCAGAAATCACAGGCTGAAGTGGGTACTCTGCCTGCCCCTTGCCTTGTCCTCCGGAGGCAGCTTGTAGGGAGAAATAAAAATTATGAAACAGTTTCCGAATCACAATTTTAAGCCAAGCTTACTGAAATGAATGAAAATTAGTTTCAGTTAATGCCATACATATCTATGGTACTTTCTTTAGCCATCTGATTTATATCTGCCACCTTCTGCAAATGAGATTCCTGAAACCTGCCAACAGGGCACAAGAAGTGGTTTTGAGGGTGTGTGCTAGCAATTTGGTGTGGTCATAGAACCATAGAATCATAGAATGTTAGGGGTTGGAAGGGACCTCTGGAGATCATCTAGTCCACCCCCCCTGCCAGACCCGGTACACCTACAGCAGGTTGTGCAGGATGGTGTCCAGGCGGGTTTGGAATGTCTCCAGAGTCAGAGTCTCCACCACCTGGTTAGCTGTATGCAGAGATGAGGAGCCAAAGACATTCAGATCTCTGCTGAATAGGTCAGAACCTATATGATTTTGCCAGAAATATTTTCTCCATGACAGGTTTTCTCCATCATGGACTTAAAAGTTTTGTATCCTCTCTGCAAAGCTTGTCAAGCACTGGAACAGGCTGTTCAGAGAAATGGTTGAGCCACCATCCTTGGAGATATCTAGAAGACATGTAGACATGGTGATTAGGGACATGGTTTACTGCTGGAGTTGGTAGTGTTAGGTTTACAATTGGACAAAATTCTATCATTCTATATCAAGATTCTTGTTAAGTAGAAGCATCTTTGCTCTACAGAAACACGTACATTTAAAGGCTGGGATAAATAAAATTAACTAGTGCTTTCACCACTGGAGCTGGGGTCCAAGAGGACCGCCCTGGTTAAGCAACTTCAGGGCTAGAAGATGTGGAGAGACCGTGGTGGAACTTCAAATGCTACAGGAAACCTAATTCCCATCCAAACTTTAAGATGTCTGGCCCTTCTGCTTTAAAAGAAGCAATAACAGCACACTGTTGTGTACTGAGTAATGAGGCCTCTCGGTGTTCCTGTGTTTGAGTAGGATGGCAGCCAATTTGTGTACGCAAAAAATCAGACTTTGGTGGAACATTGCTAGATTTTGGGACCCTCTTATGAGCTTGCTGTGCTGAGTCTTAATTGTTGCCAGTTCTAGACTGTTCTCAGTCCGTTCCTAAAATAAAGACAAAAAATTCCATACAGTAAGAGCTAAGAAGTCAAAGCCTGGTTAAGGCTTTTCCTTGGACATTTTTCTGATGGAGAGTGCACTCTGCACTCTCCAGCCCTCCAGTTCTGTCCTGTTCATGGGTTTCACTAACAGCACAATGTCATTTGTCTCCACTTTAGTGGTTGGGCAGATTCTGACAAACCAGGAAAATGTATCTGTTTCAATTTGGTATTTAACAAGGTGCACAGATGGTGTTAAAAAGCAGGTAGAAGTGGTTAATCACCTGTGAATTTTAGGCATTTTTCTGCTGTCCATAGAGGACTTCAGAAGTGCATTTGCTGCATGGGTTTCTCCATGATGATTAGCATTTTCATGGTTGTTTTCAATCAATCACCCCAGAGAGGTTTGCAAATCTTTTAATTCCAAAGCTGTGAAGACCTGCCTATGTCCACATTCCTAGCGCAACAAATGATTTGGGACCTGAATCATGTGGTATTCAGTATTCGCGATCAGGCATATCCGTACCTCATCGCACCCTAAATTGTTTCATTTTACTGACACCATCTGTTTCTTGTGCCTAAACCAATTTGTATTCCATTTCAAGAGTTGTCCCCTATGCTCAGCTTTCTGACCTTGTAAATCGATCTCCTGTACAGTCTGTAACAAATACTTTCCTGAAATCTGGAAGAATTATGTCAACGATTTCATCTTTATCAATTCAGAAATGCATTGACATGACCCTAATACATTTGTCATACATGATCTTCTTTTAACAGAACCTTGCAGCATTCCCTTTACTAAATCACATCTCTAACTGAATTGTAATCTCCCTTATAAATGTTTCCATTATCTTGCTCACTACTACAGTCAGTCTTACAAGTCTGTATTTCATTGGGTCTTCCAAGTGTCTCTTTTTGACAGCTATTGAAGCCACTCAACGGCGAAGTGCATTTCAGGTAAATATAATTGATATGCCCTTTAAAAGAAGAAGAAAAAAATTAAAACCTAGTAAAATATACTCCTGGTGTTCAATAGTAATTTTAGAAATTCACTGAAATGAATGGAGAATAAAGGGGGATTTCTTTATTGCTGGCAGTTAGTGGCATTGATGGATCATGGCATAGCCATTCTCAGTATGGCCAAATAATTTTGCTGTATAGAATTTTATATAGCTACAGCTAAAATTCAATGAACTGATTCTGAAAGTTCAGGATAAACTATAACAATAAGTTAAGCCCTTAAATCGATTTGGTATTTTAAAAGCATAGGGAGCAGCAAGATGTCATCTTCCTTCACAGATGTAACTTTAACTGGAACTGTAAATCCAAAGCAGAGTATTGGGGGATAAGGGTCTATAATGTGTGATTTAAGATCCATCCTGGAAATCAGTGAGGATTTGAGTACACCAACTCTAAAACATAATCGGAACGTTATTAGAGTCCATCCAGAAAGTTAGGAGGGTATTTTTTTAGAAGAATAAAGATAAATTTCATATCTTAAAAAGGCTATTTTTGAGGAGTGCCAGGCAAGTCGAGAAAAGAAAATGACTGTGAAAGAAGAAGCAGAGCAGCAGCAGATAACTACTCATCCTACTATCCTCTCAAGATACGAGCTGGGGATGATTTCTATCAACGACTTCCAAATATAACATTATTCAGCTTTCATTATGTTGTCAATCTAATTTGAATGTAAGTTATTCAGAGCACATGGCTGTGTTGCCTTGTGTTTGCCTGTAAAGTGCTGCACACCCCAAGACAGGGAAAAAAGCGAGAATTATTGGATTAGAGGGAGATAACGTCCTCATTGAAAGTCCTGTGTGCAAACGCTTGTTTTCTAATCACCTTTGTGAAACCTGCTCCTGCTATACCACACAGAGCAATTCTTCTTCAAAGTAAGAAGAATTGCAGCTTATTTTATACTAACCCTGGACAGCCTTTCTACTTATGAGGAATGGGAGAAACTCCTGCCAACTTACATTAGTTTCTGGGAAAAAAACCCACCTGAACTCCCAAGATTTGGCTTTGGTGATGACCTTAAGATCACAGAACTCTCAATATTGAACAAACTCCATGTTTGAGATGAAATCCTGAATTCATACTGAAGTGAAATAGAGTTTTTTCATTGACGTTAGAAAGGCCAAGGTTTCAATCCTTCCTTTTGAGACAGGAGTTATTAAAGTTTTTGCATGGTTACATCAGACTTGAGTTTTGTAGAGATAGCCCACAAGTAATACAGAAAACATTATCCCTAGGGCTGCAAGATTGAAGATAGTCACTGTGACCTAAAATAGTAACTTGTTATGTGCTGACAAGTCCACCTTCTTTCTCCTAACTCTAAATAAAAGCATGAAAGTTTAACCAAAGGGACAATTAGAGCCTGAGAATGTGCACCTACCTTTATCTGCCTACTGGGTAATTTTCTAACTTTTGGCTTCCCTTTCCCTTTTTCCCCCTCTTTACAATAAATCTACTCTGAATTTCCCTATTTTTGTTGCATTGGCTCATTTTCCTCCTCTTTGTATTTTATTTTTGTTCTCTTTCTGCCCTTTGGTTCTAGACAGGCCCTTTTTCTCTCCGGGTTTGTTTTGTGTGTCTGCCTTTGAGCAGCTTTCCTCGCTCTCCACCCCAGGGCCTGACTGAAGGACTAGTTCACAATTACAAAAACCTAGCTCAGAGAGGGTTTCCTCTCCTGAACCCTCAGGTCTGTCGCTGGCCCACCCATGGCTCCCGTCTCATTCTCAAATGGGGCCAGGGTGAGGACTGCTGTCTTTGCTGCAACTCTGGCTGGTACTTTTGGGCGCGAGGTGCATTTGCAGCTTGATTGGAAGCCGTTGCGGAGCATCGTGAAGAAAGCACTTGCGAGGCACCACAGTGCATCCTACCCAAGCCTCCAGTAGTGCGAGCCAAGGATAAAGTGAGTCCACGAGGGTAGCTGCCATCAGCAGACTGGGCAGCACGCTGGGACCGGAGACTAAGCAGAGACTGTGTGTGACAGACATGGGGCTGTAAGCGTGCTGCTGGACCACTGCCTCTCCCTCGGGCGATACACCGGAGCTAGGTCCAGCAGATCAATCCATGGCTCTCCATGACTGTTCACTCCACTCCCTACAAAGGCAGGAGGTTGAAAAATGCCAGCTAATGATGGAAAGTACAAGAATTGATCAAACAAGGTGAATACCTACCACATAAAGCTAGGGATGTAAAAGGTATAGGCTTGAGCTAAGCCAAGTGCATTGCATATCCAGCTGAGAGGATAATGGGAACAGTTTAAGATATGAAAATGATACTGCTTCCATCTGAACAGCCAAAAAAAAAGAAAATNTATTACTTGGGAAAAAGCCAGAAGATGGTTCTTGCCTTCATACAACAGAATGTACATAGTGGTGGTGCGTTGCATTCCCATTCTGGGAGCTGGGCTACCCTCTGTTCACAGTGGCAAGGGGTGAAGGACAGGCACAGAACAGAGGAAAAGGGCTAGTGGTGGATGGTGGATTGTCACTGTAGTCCTTTCAAAGACTAAAAGGCAGCCAGGCTGACAGGTAGAAGTACCAGCACCTGAACAACTTACAAAGAGCACAGGAGCAACGTGGACAACACCAAGCTGGGCTGAAAGCGTGGTCCTGCAGCAGAGTCAAAGCACTAGGCCATTACCTGCCAGCAAGCAAGTCTGGGTGCAGGCACTAAACACGTCCCCACGCAACAGGAGAAAGCGGTACAGGAAAGCTGAGGAGAGGGAGAGTCTCAGGAGGGTGATGGAGACCAAGCTGCTGAGCGCCCAGCCCAAGCAGAAGGGTCCTGGCATGGAACAGCGAGCTGCACACTGGGCAGACTACACAGAAAATCAGCAGTGTTATGTGAGCCCACATGCAAGTAAAAAATGGTAGGATTTTGTGACTTTTCAGGCGTCTGACTCATGATTTTTGGACTTCAGGTGAGCAGCAGTAGTATAGGCAGTTCTGTAAAACGTTCTCCACTCAAGGATCCATTCCACATATACCATACTTCTACTGAAATTTACGATAACTAGGCATATTAGAAAATGATACTGGAAAAAGTGATTTATGGTAAAAGGAGGGAAAAAAATCATGAGTTTGAGCAGTCCACAGGAGAGCATTTGCCCTACGGCTTATCTACGTTAAGAGGCAAAGAGATGTCCCACGCAGGCTGCACCAGAGATGTTTCCTCACAGCCGTCTTGTCACCGATAGGGCTGTGTGGCTGCTTCTCTCACCTGGACCACGTATATCGCGCCGGCAAGAGCTGACGTGGGAGTGAACCCCCCCACCCCACCGTTGCACTGCTTGCCACTACAGTTACTATTTTTCTTTTTTGTTAAGGGCAGGATTTAAATCAGCTTTGAAGTTTTACGCTGGCATAATGTTAGGATGAAAGCAGTTAGTAACCAGTGGGGAAAAAACCACTGCCACAAAAAATAAATATAAATGAGGTATTCTGTTACAGTATTAGAGCATTTCAACCCTCAGGGGTTATTCATGTAAATGAATCTTGTGCTTATTCTGTCAGGGAACACAAATTAATAGCACATGAAGAAATATGAACCAACAGTCTTAAAACCCCAGATGAAATCAAACCACACAAATCAGATCCCATTATAGATTTCAGGACCATGGTCTCGATCAGAGAGCATTTTGCTTCCGTAAATAAAGTTGTTAAAGGTGACCCCATATGAGGGTGAGAGTTTCTAACTTACCTCCCAAAATGTCTGAGGTGATTTTCTTTTGGATTGTGGCTGTCACCACATAAAACTGAAAGGTCTGCAAATACGGTTTATTTGGAGAGCACCTGAAGGTGTGATTGATCCCAGAGCTCTATTGGCATAGAGACTCGCCAAAGTGTGCTTTCAGAAAACATAGTTGACTGCTCAACACCACCACCGTGAGAATTAGCATCATTCCCCACCAAAACTAACACTTATTCTGCTTAGCTATGACCCTAAACAATGTGTAAAGTTGAACTATGAGAGGGAATACTCCACATAATTCCGTTCCTTAATATGGGTGAATCTCCAAATACTGAAAAGATACCAAAATTTAGACTAGTACAGGAGTAAAAAAAAAATAATTAAAAATTAAAGTTTCAGTGATATAAAAAGTGATCACAATAAAGAGAAATCACTCATGATATCAAAAACATTGGCAATCCAAATATCTGGAATTTACCTGCTGCCTTATCATTTGCCCACCAGTGTCACAACATTGGGTTTGGGTTTTTTTGTCTCCTTGTATCATAACGCTGAGTTTCCACTAGATCACACTTTGAAACAGTTTAGAGGCGATATGAAAGCAAAGTGATGAAAAGAAGGAAGATTTTTGCTTGGTCACTTGAACCTTGGATTTGGGTATCTAAATTACCCGAGACTAATCTAAATTACCTAACTTACTTCTAATGAGAGTGAGTTACAATGTTTACCCTGAATCGGAATGGCTTTCAGTCTGTGGAAAGCATGCTTTGCATCTCATGGGGGAGGTATAGTTCCATAGCAGAGGAATTCAAATTCAGCCCGTATCTGCACTAGCCATATTGGTACCCAGGTACCTTACATGGCTTATCTGCCTTTAGAGGTCTCTGTTCAGCGAGAGAGCATCCCTTTAGTCTTTCTACAGCTTGTTATGTTGTTTACGAACTTCTCAGGCTGCTCTTGAAAATGCTTTTTTCCTCTTCCCAGTGTGAAGGTACAACATGCTGTTACTGTTTACAGCAAATAGGCTAGCATGACTATGCATGCGAAGCAGGAACATATATGCACTGGTTTATTTGCTGTGGGGTTCTCACAGAAACTTGAATAAACACAATTTTTAAATAGCTTTGGTATCAAACTGGGTCATTTTGTAAAGGAAAAGGAAAGAAGGCTCAAAAGGAATTTGTGGGAAATACCGTGAAAGAAGTAACTTGAAAATATAGCTTGCTGTTAATAACTTCCTAAGAACTGGCCTAATTTTAGTGACCTCCTAGAGGAACATAATACTATCTAGTCTGTTTGGAGGTAGTATATTCTTTCCAGGAGAAAAAAAAAAAAAAAAAAGGTCCAGATTAGTGCAAGTAGAAAGCCTGAAAATGGCACTCCAGACAAATTATTTTCATTTATTTTCAACTTCTACCTATACAACTCCATCTCTGACCCACTTTATGAAGATGTGGCCTGACCTCTAAGGAACAGCCAGATTTAGAGACATCAAAACTCATCTTTGTGACTTGGAGCAGGAGGCTGCTCTCTGAAGTTGTGAAATTACATGTAGGTATTTAAAGCCTATATGAAGTCTTTTGTCCGGCCTTTAGAACTCACCCTGCCTACTTCCAGCCTATGTGTATATATGTGTGCATGAAGCAAAACATGTTGCCCCTCTTGGTAATATAAAAACCCTTGTCAATTAATGTGTCAAAAGGACTTTGGTGTCTATCATAAAATCAAAGAATAATTGAGGCTAAAGGGACCTCTGGAGGTCATTTGGTCCAGCACCTTGCTCAAAGCAGGGCAAAACGGCAAAGTTAGGTCAGGTTACTGAGGCCCTGAGCGACCGTTCTGGGCATCTGCAAGGATGGAGATCCCCCACCTTCCCTGGGAAACATGGTGCAGTGTTTGAACATATTCATCGAGAAGAATTTCTTTTCTTATATCTAGTCAGAATGTCCCTTACAGCAACTTGTATCTGTTACCTAAATAATGCTCTCTTCCATCTAACTCTACATAGACCTACCCGTATTACAAGGCAGGGAGAATGAAGATATTTTCTGGCTATTATAGTTCCTTTTTGCAGGCTGTCCTCAATTAAATTATGCTGTCAATTCTCCATTATCAGAAGGTAATGGCTGAATTCAATGTTTTTTTCATTGATTCATCACATTGGTGTCCAGATACAGGATTTCCCATGCCTCAAGGCGGCCTTTACAAGGATTAACAAATCTTCATTTCTGTGGTAGAAGCAGATTTTTCATATTTATGAGAAATACAAGGAACTAGCGTTATTCACTCACTCTTCTACTTTGTCCTTAAAAGCGTATGTAGCAGACCTGTAACCACTGAAGTCGCTAGTTAATAGTTACAAATATATTTATATTAGTGGACATATAGGTAGACTAAGTGGAAGGGAGATTACTTTACATCCCTAATGTAGAGTGGTTTGCTTAATTTTTGTTTAACTGAGTTAAAAAGAGAGTCTGACTTACAATCTTTGGTTTAAAAATTAAGAATTCTATTCATTGTAATGATCTTTATACCCGTCGGTAATTAATAAATTAGGTGGCTACCTCTGCAATAAATCTGGAAGATCAGGAAATACAAATATCAAAGGTTCAGGTTAGAAACTGAGGCAAAGTGAGACTAATGCCAAAATCCACACTTAGTGCTTGCATTGAACCGTGGGCTGGGACACCTATATTCTGCCTAAGGCTGCAATCCCCCGTGCCCTGGCAGACACTCTTAAGTTTTGCAGGTAAAGTTTGCTGGGCCCCTCCATTTATGCTTGTGCATGTGGTCAGAACCACCTGTCCATTTGGACTGGACAACTCCACATCCGTCTCGTCATAAGGTCTGTTTGAAAACTTCCAGAGGGCTTTCCTATATTTAAGGCCCTAGACTTGATCCGCTGTGTCTCAGAGAACAATTGATGTCTACAGTGATCACAACCACTTTACTTTAAAAGCAGTACTGGAGAAGAAGCTACTAAAGATAAGGATGAACTCTGGTCCACCTAAAAGCCTCCAAACGCTGATGAGCAATATCACATGCATTTCTCATGACCTGATGCAGGGTGCAGCTCTGCAGCAAGTCATTTTACCTTTGATAGGCCCCCAGATGCATACGGTTCCTCTCTTTCACGGAGGTGCAAGTTACCCTGCATAATCCTGCATTCATTGCAGAGGGTGAGCAAGCACCCATGAAGGTGCTCTGGAGCGGTGACAGCACTCATCTAGCTCATCCCACGGAAACTTGCCCATATGGTTCATCACCGATCCAGCTCCAGGAGAGGCTCGGGCTTTGAAACTCTACCTGCTGATAATAGGGATTTGCATATTGCGGGGATGCCAGGGTTAAAGGCTCAGATCCTGAGAGGGGAAAACCCCACGGTGTGGTTTCTGGATGGCCGCCACAATTTCTAATCTCTTCTGAGGTGCCTGCTGCTACCTAAGAGCTGTGCAAGGGGTTGGGGGCGGCCCCCAGGCTGTTTGGGTGGATGTCTGTTCCCGTCGGTCTAGTGCTGTGACTTGATGGTGGACATATGGACTGGAGACAGAGCAGAACATGCAACTTAGGTCTTCAGCATCCTGCCCCGAGGTCTAATCTTATAGATACCTTGTCCTAACTACCTTATCACCCACAGTTCTGTATACCGAAGTTAATGAGCTCCAAGTAACCTTCACAGCTTCCGTGCAGAAGAATTTGTCCTGTACTCGCTAGAGGGAGCCCATGTGGTCCTGGTAGAGGTAAAGAAGAAACAGATTTAAAGGCAGAGTCCAGAAGCGTTGCCCTGTTCCCAACTTGGTTTAAGTCACTAGTAATCTTAGGCCCTTTTTATCTTCTCTGGGATTCTTATACAAACTGCAGCTGGGGAAAGGAGACTTTTGGAGCACCCTCTGAAGAGAATCTTGCATTTTATAAAGACAAGACTATACATCGAATGCTAACATGGTCAGCTGAGCTCTGGTCCAAACATTGTTGACTGAGGTCAAATAGCATAAGAATGGCAGCTGTCTAGGTGTTCCTTCAAACATCACCCTGACCAGCAGCACGCTGCAACGCTAACATATTCAGACACTCTGAGACTGAGGGCCCAAATCCTATTGACAGAGTGGTGCCATTGAGGAGGTGACCTCCTCCCCAGGCTCCTATGTCACAGTGGCTAGAGGACAAGCGTTCAGCCCACCGGTGAAGATACGGATTCACCATGCAAAGCAGTTGGGGTAGATTTCAACCAGTGGTGCATGTTTTAAATGGTTACACAAGATGTGACATGGCCCTGTTTTTCTTCTCTTCTTCATTCCACTGTGCAGTGCTGTTGTACCTTCTTCTGGCACTTAAGGACACAAACCCGGAGCTGCTGCAGTGTAGGGTGATGGGCAGGAGCTGGGGAACCAGGGAGGCATTCTGTCAACTAGAAGGAGGGGCAGCATATTGGTACCCTAATGTGGGTCACAGCACAGGTGGCTTGGGCATCATGGGATGCCGTGGGGCAGGCTGTACCCCTACCACATGGGTCAAACAGGCAAGCACACAGCAAAATGGAGGTTCTTTGAGGGCTTGGGCTTGTCAGCGCTGCATAAGCCTACCATTAGTGCCATTAACTCTGCGTTTCGCTCATTTGCTCACGGCCTTGCTATGCTTCCCTTTTCTGTTTGAAGAAGCTTGTTTAGTTTTGCTAACGACTCTGAATGAAGATAAGGCCCGTGTGTGTAATAACAGACTAAAATTAAACTTCAAACAAAGTATCAGTTAGGATTTAGGAAAATCTTATCTGGGGAGGAATTAATCCTTGCTGCTTGTTTTGGGGCTTTAGCAGGCCACCAGGGATTTGAAAGAGAACACTTTTTCAGTCTGGCGCATAGACAGAAACTGGAGCAATGTGCCTAATTCTGTGGATATGCTAAAAAAAACCCAAAACCCCAAAATACCAAACAAAAAAAAAAAAACCACTCACAAAAAAACCCCAAACCAAAACCCAAACCAAACCCAAGAAGACACCTAAACACTGAAGTGTAGCCTGAATGGATTGCAAACTAAATGTAGGTGCTGTACATCATCAGCTGTCACTGTCAAAGCCCTGGTCTCCTTGTGACTGATGTCCCTGCTTTCTTTGTCATTGCATATCAGGACAATTCTGTAAGCCTCCTTTTAAGCCATAGTGCTCCACACTGCATGGTTTGGAAGCTGGCCATTGCACCTGGTGACGTGAGGTTGCTCTGAGAAGAAGGTGCTGCTCAATCCAGCCTACTAATCAATTTAACAAAGAGGGGCCAAGAAGTGCCTGTGGCGATTACTTTGCTGCAAAATGCTTGTGTGGCTCTGAGAGGGGTTGGGAATGGGACTAGAAGTGGGGCTGGCAGAGACCGGGCAAAGTCAGCCCCATTTGAAATGCTACTGTCCCATGATGGTTTGGTGGGATTTAGCACCAGGAACTATTTCAGACTGACACTTTTTTTATGCTGCATTCATCTGCGAGTAATACCCATGCCAGACAATAAAAGACAAAGACAGGAAGACCTCTGGGAACACCTTCTTATCCTCTGACCACAGGGATACTGCAAATTTCCATCAGCGAGAGATTCCTGGTGAAGGTTGTTGCATGAAGAGCTAAAGTAATTTGGCAGAAAATAAACCCCCTTGCATTCCAGCTGACCCTCAGGTATTAGAGGAGCTGGGGGCGGCTGGGCTTAGATTCTGATTGATGCCCAATGTGGCGTTAATAGTCCGGTTGCACCCAATACCTTTATTGGACTATCACGACTACGGATGCACTACTAACGCTGCCCTGTCCATCCGGCAGCGGTCTGTGAACTATCACGGCCACACTCAGGTATTTGGTCACATTCAAGAACTTTCACGGCCAGATTAATGGACAGTGCGATGTATTAAAGCAACAGATGCACAAATTCTTTTAGATTACCAGTGATAAATTTGCTGTCTACAAAGTACGTGCAAAAGATTAACATGGCCAAGATACACATGCGTGGAATAATAAAGCAACTCTTTATAGACATTCCTGAGATTCTCAGGGATGCGCTCAGGATAGCTGAGTGATCAAATCTTACCCAAAGGCATCCCAATGTGCGGGGAAGAGAGGCTCAGCTCGTCAGCCGGTCCCAAGGTCAGGGGAATGGGGTGTCTTCCCGTGATGGAGTCTTCCCCAATATTCGCTCCCTTCTCAAACTATTTTGTAGCGTTTTAATTTACAGGTGGAGCTTGAAGTGACCATTGTCATACATACCTTTATCATAATTAGTCCAAAATTCTCTCGCTTCATGTTTAAAGGTAGACTAGCGAAAATTCAGTGCACAAACTCAGTGAGGGGTGCTCTCACCTTGAGAGGCGGGTCGCTTTTGGGATGGAGGTGTGGTTTGGTATTATAATGACATTATAATGAGCAAAGTTTACTCAAAGTGCAGCATTTCATCAAAAACTGAATATAGACTTAATTTTAAGTCACCTCCAGCGATTATTCCACAGAGGTCTTTCATCTTTTCTCTTCCATCCATCTTTTATTTCTTTGAGCTTAGCTGTCCACACCAGCTGTAGCCTGAAAGAACAGTAGGAAGAGGGAACAACAGAGAACATTAACAGCCAGGAGGAGATAAATGGGTGCTCTTTGGAAGCATAAACGAGACCAACAGTCAGGAAAATCACATGGGAAAATCTCCAATGTTTACTAAGTTTTGTGGTTTTCTTAAGCATATTTTGCTTGCCATTCTGGGAGCACAGATTATACAGGGTTCAGACTAAAAAGCCCTCTCAGGACTGCACAACAGTATGAGAAGAGAAACTGCCTGAAAACATTGTCTCAGATTTCCATTGTCCTCAACCACACAATGAGGTAAGATGCAAGTCTTAGGTGGAAATACTAGGTGCCTGGACTCTGCAAAGGTTTCCCTTAATCCATTATGTATTCCACTACTGTCTTGGGAATGTTTGACTCCATTGCCATGCTGTCAGATGGTTATGGTTCAGGGTACTTAGAGCAACCTAATGAGTAACAGAACGGGCTAAACCTGCATCCCAAAACCCCAGAAGACCGAATGCACCCACTGTGGACATCCAGAACATCTGACTGTATTCCCTGAAGTTGTGTACAAAGAGGGATACCTTGCCTGAGAGAAGTCAATGCAGTCGGAAGCTCAGAACCCAGCAGGAAACGTACAAATAAAAAGCAAAACATCCTTCCCCCTTCTTTGATGGTTGGTTTAGGTTCCTTTCCACCCAAGTAGATAATGGCTCTTTAGCCACTCTGCCTCCACATCCACTTTTCCCTCCTTGTGATTTGCAGCAGTTGTCCTTCGGTATTTGCAGGTCTGTTTCCCGTTTTAAGGGCTNCTGCAAATTTCCATCAGCGAGAGATTCCTGGTGAAGGTTGTTGCATGAAGAGCTAAAGTAATTTGGCAGAAAATAAACCCCCTTGCATTCCAGCTGACCCTCAGGTATTAGAGGAGCTGGGGGCGGCTGGGCTTAGATTCTGATTGATGCCCAATGTGGCGTTAATAGTCCGGTTGCACCCAATACCTTTATTGGACTATCACGACTACGGATGCACTACTAACGCTGCCCTGTCCATCCGGCAGCGGTCTGTGAACTATCACGGCCACACTCAGGTATTTGGTCACATTCAAGAACTTTCACGGCCAGATTAATGGACAGTGCGATGTATTAAAGCAACAGATGCACAAATTCTTTTAGATTACCAGTGATAAATTTGCTGTCTACAAAGTACGTGCAAAAGATTAACATGGCCAAGATACACATGCGTGGAATAATAAAGCAACTCTTTATAGACATTCCTGAGATTCTCAGGGATGCGCTCAGGATAGCTGAGTGATCAAATCTTACCCAAAGGCATCCCAATGTGCGGGGAAGAGAGGCTCAGCTCGTCAGCCGGTCCCAAGGTCAGGGGAATGGGGTGTCTTCCCGTGATGGAGTCTTCCCCAATATTCGCTCCCTTCTCAAACTATTTTGTAGCGTTTTAATTTACAGGTGGAGCTTGAAGTGACCATTGTCATACATACCTTTATCATAATTAGTCCAAAATTCTCTCGCTTCATGTTTAAAGGTAGACTAGCGAAAATTCAGTGCACAAACTCAGTGAGGGGTGCTCTCACCTTGAGAGGCGGGTCGCTTTTGGGATGGAGGTGTGGTTTGGTATTATAATGACATTATAATGAGCAAAGTTTACTCAAAGTGCAGCATTTCATCAAAAACTGAATATAGACTTAATTTTAAGTCACCTCCAGCGATTATTCCACAGAGGTCTTTCATCTTTTCTCTTCCATCCATCTTTTATTTCTTTGAGCTTAGCTGTCCACACCAGCTGTAGCCTGAAAGAACAGTAGGAAGAGGGAACAACAGAGAACATTAACAGCCAGGAGGAGATAAATGGGTGCTCTTTGGAAGCATAAACGAGACCAACAGTCAGGAAAATCACATGGGAAAATCTCCAATGTTTACTAAGTTTTGTGGTTTTCTTAAGCATATTTTGCTTGCCATTCTGGGAGCACAGATTATACAGGGTTCAGACTAAAAAGCCCTCTCAGGACTGCACAACAGTATGAGAAGAGAAACTGCCTGAAAACATTGTCTCAGATTTCCATTGTCCTCAACCACACAATGAGGTAAGATGCAAGTCTTAGGTGGAAATACTAGGTGCCTGGACTCTGCAAAGGTTTCCCTTAATCCATTATGTATTCCACTACTGTCTTGGGAATGTTTGACTCCATTGCCATGCTGTCAGATGGTTATGGTTCAGGGTACTTAGAGCAACCTAATGAGTAACAGAACGGGCTAAACCTGCATCCCAAAACCCCAGAAGACCGAATGCACCCACTGTGGACATCCAGAACATCTGACTGTATTCCCTGAAGTTGTGTACAAAGAGGGATACCTTGCCTGAGAGAAGTCAATGCAGTCGGAAGCTCAGAACCCAGCAGGAAACGTACAAATAAAAAGCAAAACATCCTTCCCCCTTCTTTGATGGTTGGTTTAGGTTCCTTTCCACCCAAGTAGATAATGGCTCTTTAGCCACTCTGCCTCCACATCCACTTTTCCCTCCTTGTGATTTGCAGCAGTTGTCCTTCGGTATTTGCAGGTCTGTTTCCCGTTTTAAGGGCTCCAAGTCACTGCTTGGCCTACTGTAACGATGCAGTTTATTAGGAATTTAAACAGGCGAGCACTCACTGAAGTCCAGCTCTGCTCTTCTCCCTAGCCAGCACCATCTCTTGCTGCAGAGGTACAGGTCCGCATCGTTGCTCCATCCTGTCTCTGGGTGGCTCATGACCCCATGTTTCCTATCATAAATCTCAGATGTCACAGGAATTGAGGATAGGTGGATTATGCAAGGAAAGATATTTGAAACAGCCTTTTCTGTTTCATCACAAAGGGAGTCAGAAGCAAAATGAGGACCCCTTCTTTACCTCTGAAGCTTCTGGTGAGGACACTAAATTTACAGCCACTGAAGCATGGTGGCACAGCTCCAGCAGTGCACCGTGCAACGATGCAATGCCCAGCCCAATAAACCCACACGCGCTGTGGAGACCTGAGGATCTACTAGCCCAGAAGTGCTGTGTTGGTGCAGTGCTTTGCCTCAGCCATCCGCCCCTGTGGGATGGGCGGATCTCCCTGCCCTCCTGTTCCTCCTGCTCCCCAGCAGTGCTGCAATCACACAGATCAAACATGGTGCTCTTGGTGCTTCTCTTACCTACCCGGCCATCTGCTGAGAAGTAAACCAAACACAACTTGCACCAGCTGAACTCGTTCTTTCATGCTACTTCTTGAAAGGCATCTAATGACCTGCTGGTAGTCACTACCTGCACGGTCTTTCTCAGTATGCAGCCAAGCAGGATGAGGCAGAAATCCCCTGAGAGACACAGTCTTTTCTTCAGTCCAGCCTTTAACTGGGCAGAGAGGTCACTACTGAGCAATCTCTAGTCCATGCAAAAGGAGTATGTTATCTTGGCAACACTTCAAAAGCCTGCTAACCTGAAGAGTGAAAGACTAGAGACAAGAGGTTAAGTAGGTTGGTGTGCTGAGCGCAAGGTATAATAGCTCCTTTTTACTTTTCTTGAATTTCCATCTGTGTCTCCCGCGCAGCTCTTGACAATAAATGTCATGTTTTATTGTAATAGATATTACTAGCAAAAGGCAAATACATTTCCAGAGGACTGAATTTGCTGCCGTAAGAGGCAATGCAAATAATTTGGGGTTAAATACAAAGAGACAAAAGAAAGCTCTCTTGTTAAAGTAAATATAATCTCATTGCTTTGCATTCGGTTTTAGAAGGTTCATGAATATCGTTGTTTTCTGTAACCTTGCACGTTATTGAAAAAGATCTTTCATTTGCTTCTACTCTTTGCAATTTCCTTAGATATTCTATTTCCTTGCATCTGCAGAAACTGAGTCGTGTTCTGTGTGCTTGACAAACCATCAACATCTGCATGTGAAAGATTTCAGAGAGGGGAGAAACAGTGAAAAAAAAAAAAAGATAGAAACCTTTCCTAATAATTTTTCCTTCGATTTTCATACGCTTGTGTAATAGGATGTATCCAACAGTGGATTTTTCTGAAAATATATTTAAGCTGAGCAAATTCAGATTTGATTTGTTGACACTAGAGAACAAACTCAGTGAAAGAAGTAGTCTGTCTTGCTCAGAAGCTGCCTCGACTGAAGCTGTGGACTCCTCACAGGACTATATTTGTATCTTCACAGAGGAACCAGTTGGAAGACTGGTATTGATTTGAGAACATGAAACAACAATACAGAATTACACAGGTGTGATGCCTCCTGGAGGCAGTGCCCGTCACTGGAGTGTTGCCAGCCAGCACAGGGAGGTGGCTTATTTGAGTACCTACTCAAGGTCATGCAGCAGAAAGAAGGGACTGCTGAAAGGTGCTGTGAGCATCCAGGCGTCCTGTCTGCTTTCCCGCACAAAATGGTTTGTAGCTCTGTGCTGTGCCTTGGTTTCTTGGTGACAACAATTGTCAGGTTTTACTCTGTAAGGGAAGGGAAGGCCCAAGCCCCATCCTTATGAATCAGAGTAAGCTTCCTCCCAGTTTCTCTTGCTGAATTGTTCGCGTCAATCAGGTGCTTCTGACTGAAATTTTCTTTGTACAAAATAAGCTGCAGGACTGGTTGCCACACACTGTGCCCTCTCCAGGTGGGAGGAGCTGCTCCCCAAGGAGCTCCCATCCCCGTTTTCTCTTGCTCAGAGGAATTCAAATCCACTGCTTATAACACTCTGTCTTCTGCCCAAGGACCTGCACACCCTCGGATGCTGCCTGTGGCCAACAGCCATGCACTATTTCCAAGCAACCTGCTGATCTATTCTTATTTCCAAGTGTAGGCTCTGGGGAGACCCAGGACTGGGATACCAGACCCTGTGTCCCCACAGGGTAGGGGTGGGTTGAGCTTTCCTACCATCCAAGCTCTTACAAACATGAGGGGGCCCGATAAGCATTCTCCTTAGCCCACCCATGGCGAGATGCTGGGAGCAACTCATAACCTACTTCAGATTAGAGGGTTTGCAGAAGACCATTTTGTCATTGTTGTTAAGACTCTAGATAGTGTTTACCTCAGTGTCACAGTACTCATAGATAACTACAGATAGTTGGTCTTCTTGGGTTGAAATGGAAGATCCTGAGCTAGCTGTCAATGTAGACAAGTGAAGATGAGTATAGCAGAGAAGAAGCCCAGGGACGAGCCTGAGATGTTTTAGTGAAGACAAACTTAATGCCTTGGGCTGCAGTTGGGAGTGGTAGGAGTGAATCACTATCTTCCCTAAATTATACCACTGCGTGGGGCATGCATCAGATGTTAGCAAGCTCCCAGTTATTCCAGAACTTGGTATGCTGTGCCAACTCATTACTTCCTAAATAGCTTCAGTGTCAGTGCTAAGTGGTGACTTAAATGACTGCTGACATTCACTACAAGGTCACTAAGCTAAGTATACTTATGTGCTATACTTAAGAACACTTTGGTGCTGCAAATGACATGGAGGTGATTTCACCTATAGACATTTTGACAAGGATAAGAGGAACAGGGAATTAAATACACTTAGGATGGCTGGATTCTCCATGCAAGTAGTCATAAGCAGTATATTTCTTCTTTGCTGGAATTAAATACACTTAGAATGGCTGGATTCTCCATGCAAGTAGTCATAAGCAGTATATTTCTTCTTTGCTCGCCTTCCATAGGGAGGACGTGAACATAAGGAAAAAAATTAACAAGAGGAAAAACTTTTTTACTGTAAGGGTGACCGAGCACTGGCACAGGTTGCCCAGAGAGGTTGTGGAGTCTCCATCCTTGGAGATCAAAAGCCTTCTGGTCATTGTCCTGAGCAACCGACTCCAGTTGACCCCGCTTGAGAGGGGGTTTGGACCAAATGACCTCCAGAGGTCCCTTCCCACCTCAGCCATTCCGTGATTCTGTGACTTTTTCTGTTTTGGCTCAGGTCATGATCTGGCAGCTTTTCCAAATGCCTGAATGCCTTGTCTCTGCTGATTCTTCCTATCACAGGCCTGTCCAACATGGACAAAGAAGGCAGGAAACACAATTAATATTCATCTCACTAAAGACCTGGAGAAGGAGTCTCAGGAAAGCGAACACTAAAGAAACACCAACAAGGAATTGCGAATAGCTGAAAAAGTGAGCATTCCTGCATTTTTTCCTGAGGAATCTAGTGTGCCTCTACTGATGACTGCAGCAGACATGCAGTATTTCTCACTGCAGAGAGCTCTTCGTGACTTGCACAGCTGTCTTCACAGTCCACATACTGCAAATGGATTCTTCCCTCACAGTGCTCACTGAAGAGGATCTCCCCAAAAGGCCCGATGCCGATGCTCAGCTGAAAAAGACGTGTACAGATCCACTTGGTAGGCTGGAGCTTCAGCATCTTCATGAACTCCCAAATTCAAAGTGTAATTCCCATACCCCTACCCCTACAGCTGTTCGCACATCCGTAAGTAACCTGTTCCCAACTGCATCCCCCTCCTGCCCCTTGCTACTAAATCTCTGTGTATCCTAAAGCTTCTAGGCATCTCAGAAATGCTTCCTGCAACCCCTGTATACCAAGCAACATCACAGAAGCTAGCAGTACTGTGTTCAAAGTCCTGGTCACATTTGCCAAAATATTCCAGAGTAGAGCAGGACAGTGAAATCAATGTCTTTTTAAAAGAGGTTTTTTAGTTAATTACTTTCATGGGTAGGTAGTTTAACATTTCCCTTTGCACCTTCCATGGAGAAGCTGGTCTCTTTTCTGAGAGTAAAGGTCCTGGCGTTGATGCCAAGCTACAAGAACCTCTTTGTTCTCCTCTGCCCACCACACCGAAGGGCCAGGATTTTCACCAGTTCGCCCTCATTGATAGTCCATCAAAAATATCAAAAGGCAAATCATCCCCATCTGCCCTGCAGATGTTGATATGCGCCTCCCTACAATAAAGATCAATATCTCAGCTGCCATTTAAGGGAAAATGGCATACAGTTCTTCAAGCCTGATGACTCAGACATAATAATCTCCCAACGATTAGGAAGACAGAGGCAAATAAATTGGGGGCAAAAGGGGAAAGAAAGAAAATTGAAAGGAGATAAACTCTCTATTACCTTCCATTTTACCCCCAAATCTGTCTTGATCTATATCTGAGAAAAGCAAAGGAACTAGCAGGGCAGCACAGGATTGGGAAGTGTGTCTGCATGCAGGTACCCTCCATTTCAAGCCAAAGGGGGCAAGAAGGCATTAAAATACCAGTTAGTTTCATATTTCACTTTATTCTCTTGGCTTAGGTCAGGTACATCCTTAATGCACAGTGGGATTAACCACGTGGGAGCCGTGGAGCTCTGGGACATGGGCTGCCTGCGCCTCCGTGCCGGCACTGCTGCACCGTGTGGGGCTGGGATTCAGCATGGACACGAGCACGGCCATCTCCACACCGTAGGAAATCCACCAAGGACTTCCTTACCATTTCCCAGCCCAAAAAGCAGTGAATGTTTGTGGGTTTGGGGTTTTTTTTCTCCTAGTTTTACCCATTTTCAACCAGCAGCGTGCTCCAAGCTCATCCAGCCTGTGTTGTGTGGCGGGGAAGGAGAAATGCCCAGACTCTCACGGTCCCAACTGTGTGGGATTTTAGAGGATGAACTCCAAATATGAGGTTTCGCTTTTTAAAAATCATGAAAATCAGGTGGTAGCTATTCCTATGAGAGGCAGATGCAATAAGCTGGTGGGGAGTAACTGCAGGACTCTGTAGTTACTCACTTCATTAAGTCTTAACTGTAACGATTTCAAGGTGCAACCCCAGCACCGTAATCAGATCCCGAGGTGACAAGAGGCACAGATAATTGTAATGAGCCTTCCTCCAAAATGAAAGGCCTGCAGTTTTCTCCCCAGATGCTAATGGTACAAAGCAGAGTCAGAAAATGCTGTCAGCAGGAACCGGGAGAAGCTGGGGATTCAAGGAGACCCCCAGGCGACAGAATTTACAAACAAATAGCAGGCAGATGCCATTAACCAGAGTTGCTGGTTTAACTTCTATTTCCCCTTTCTATTTCTAGCTTGCTCTTGGAAACACCACAGTAAATCTGCACCATCCTGGCCTCATTGGTACTTTGCTTTCTGCAAAACTCTGGTAAAACCGTTTACCCTACCAGCAAGACCAGAAAAGAAAGATATGGAAGAGAGCATGTAATCAATGTGCAGACAGCGGCGCTGCTCCCTCCTTCCGTGTGCCAGCCCAGGCTCCACGCTGACCCCACCAGCGGTGGGTGGTGAGTACTTTCTTGACCTGCTGGCCTTCCATTCGCGGGACTGAAAAGGAGAATTAATTGCCAGGGCACACCTGCAGCTGGAGGATGAGTCAGCCCCAAGGGGCTGCTGAGTCAGAAGAACTGAAACAGCCATTGAAGTTGGAAAATGAGCATTCTTGTACAATCCAGTGCTAATGTCCATGCAGGAAATAGAAATGAACTTTGGAATAAAAGTCAACAATTGCAAATGAATAAAAATGGGAGCAACGCTACCCGAAGCCCTTCATTCTGGTGATGTCATGGTTCCCAAATGCCCTTCAGAAATGCAGATTGCCTACAATGTAATAAAAAGGGCATTTTCTAGAGTGTGCAGAGCTTGCATAGTTTAATTAAGCATAAACTAGGGTGACTCTGGAAAGGAAAATGATGTGGATTGCATTCTCTGAGTGACCTTGGAAAGGCACTTAGATACTCTCTCTACACAGCAATTAAGTAAACTCACACTTCATATGCTGTCACTCTTATTCCTTTCTTTTATTTAGAAACATTTTTTTTTTGTTCTCTCTGATTCCCTGATCTCACGTTGATTTATGTCTGTGCTTAGAAAATGTGATTTGTTTCCCTCAAGGTAACTAAACATTTGTCTACAGCCTCACCATCTCTAGTTTTCTAATCTCTACTTCAATATTACTTATATTAAACTTCTGGCACCTGCTTTCCTTGCTTCCCACCAAACTAGGCTACCTCACTGACATAGCAAAACAGGAGTAAGGAGATGCCTGTAGAAATTTCTCATCCAATCTTCCCAAAACCAACCTAGAGGCCTTCCATGACAGAGTGGCTACATCAGTGGACAAGGGAAAGAGCTGTGGATGTCATCTGTATGGACTTCTATAAGGCCTTTGACACAGTCACCCACATCCTTCTCTCTAAATTGGAGAGACATGGATTTGATGGATGGACTGGCTGGTAGAAAAATTGGTTGGATGTTTGCATCCAGAGGGTAGTGGGTAATGAGTCGATGTCCAGATGGAGATCGGTGACAAGTGGTGTCCCTCAGGGGTCGGTACTGGGACCAGTACTGTTTAATATCTCCATCAATGACATAAGCAGTGGGATTGAGTGCACCCTCAGCAAGTTTGCAGATGACACCGAGCTGAATGGTGTGGTTGATAAGCCTGAGGGATAGGATGCCATCCAGAGGGACCTGGACAGAGCCTGTGTGAACATCATGGGGTTCAACAAGGCCAAGTGCAAGGTCCTGCACCTGGATTGGATCAATTCCCAGTATCAATACAGGCTGGGGGATAAAGGGATTGAGAGAAGCCCTGCTGAGAAGGACTTGGGGCTACTGGGAAAAGCTGGACATGAGCTAACAATGTGCACTTGCAGCCCGGAAGGCCGACCATATCTTGGGCTGCATCAAAAGCAGCGTGGCCAGTAGATTGAGGGAGATGATTCTGCTCCTCTACGCCACTCTGGTGAGACCTCACCTGGAGTACTGCGTCCAGCTCTGGAGTCCTCAGTACAGGGAAGACATGGACCTGCTGGAGTGGGTCCAGGGAAGGGCCACAAAAATGATCAGAGGGCTGGAACATCTCTGCTGTGAGGACAGGCTGAGAGTTGGGGTTATTCAGCCTGGAGAAGGCTCCAGAGAGACCTTATTGAGGTCTTCCAGTACTTAAAGGGGGCTTATAAGAAAGATGGGGACAGACTTTTTGAAGGGCCTGTTACCATAGGAGAAGGGGTAATAATTTTAAACTAAAAGAGGGAAGATTTAGACTAGATATAGGGAAGACATTTTTTACATTGAAGGTGGCAAAACACTGGCACAGGTTGCCTGCAGAGGTGGTAGATGTACCATCCCTGGAAACATTGAAGGTCAGGTTGAATGGGGCTGTGAGCACCCTGATCTAGTTGAAGATGTCCCTGCTCATTGCAGGGGGGTTGGACTAGATGACCTTTCAAGGTCCCTTCCAACCCAAACTATTCTATGATTCTATGAAGACACATATCGTCTCTCTCAACCCAACCCACAGATTGTAAAAAATGTATCTCCCTTGCCTGCCCATCGAAGTGCATCACACCCCTCTGTGAATCATTTCAGAGTGGCACTGTGCAACTCCATGTGCTTCCCTTCAACATTTTCTTCACCCGAAGCCATGATGTTCAGTTTGACTTTGATTTTGCTGCGCGTGGCTTTGTAAGGAATTGTGTCCATCTTGCAACGTATGCAGCTACTCACTATGTATGTGGATGGCTCCAAACATTCCACTCAGACCCAAAGATAACAGAATTTGCTCAGTGCTTTGTAACACAGAACTCATCTTCCAGCAGCTTTCCTCTCGTTCAAGATTTTACATAACACCTCTGCAAATCCTCACGCAGCTTTGTGGCAAGAATGCCGATGGCTTATGCGGAAAGTGGTAGCGGGGGGTGCCTTAAGTTTTTGCAGCTATCATTTGAAATGCTTTCACGGTATCAGTCTCTTATTTTGTGGAGGGATCTAACACTATGTGGCCATCTGGTTTTGTCAGGTTTTGAAGGTCAGTCTTGAAGCCCATCAGATCATCTAGCCTGCAGTTTCTCAAAAAGGAAGCTGGGCTGTATGGGGAATGCAAGAGGGGTTAAGGGGCTGGTTTTCAGACACTAGGGAAAAAACCCCCCAGTGTTAGCAGCTCGGCTCCATTTCTTCTGGGTTAGGGTCTGAAAAGAAGGTCTCAGTAACTCCTGGCTGTGAGCATTGCTGCCAAGAGGGAGCGGTGTTGGCACCTCAGGTCTGTAGGCCAGGAGTAAATGGGACTTAGCGGGGTTGTGTGGGACTCTTACAGTTGTTTCTTTACACATCTGCCTTCAGCTTGACTTTTCAAAAAGACCTTGAAATTTGTAGAGGAGGGACCAACCCCGCATTGCTCTTTGGGAATGCTTTTCTCTTGGCATCTTGCTGTGACTTTCAAGGAAGAACAGAAACTTCCCGAGGAGGATTTGAAGAACGTGGTAACGGGTGGAAAAAAAATGTTCACCTAGCAAGGGCAAAGAAACTGGGGGAGGGCAGGTGGGGAAATGGTGCTGAATTGAAACTGATGTTTGAGCTATGATGGAGTTTCAGTGAACCACACCACAAGGGCTGCTGACTCATAAAAAGGTGGAATACCCAAAAGGAAAGCAATGATCCCAGAGCAATTGCATCCCATTATGGTACGTCAGACATGTCTTTGATTGCACAAGCCTATAATTAGTTACAGAGAATTGTGCTGTTTCTGAAGAAAGAAGAGGAAACAAAAAGAATTATTCCCTGCATTAGTGAGTAGCAGGATCATTGGACAACGCTCAAGAATTGCTTTAAATAAAATGTATTCACTGTTGAATAGATTTATATTTATTCCTGCAATTTCAGAGTAAATGCCAATGATTCAGTAAGATTTAACAAATCTTAAGAGACGCCACAGCAAAGATCTGAAAGTCTAGGGATTAATTTTAGGGCTTGGTTCCTACCTACTCTGCATGTAAGAAACTAGCTTAAGTATCTCAAGTATCTTTTCAAAATTATTTTGAAAATTAAGATCTCTTGGTTTCATGGTAAGAAAGAAACAACCGAGTTTAATACGAACCGAAAATCATAGTAATAGCTGCATTACATACTTGCTAACACTAGATGGGGTGTAAGGAAAGAGTGAAGGGGAAAGCCAGGGATCTGGAAAACCTGGGAGGTCTGAGCTACCTCAGGCACAGAATCGCAGGTTAACTGAGCTGAGCACGGCTTCCCCCACGCTTCCAAAAGCCAAACCCGATCATAAATGGACAAGGACTCGTTGGCCCACTTTGTCCATCTCTCTGGCAGCGTGGATCTCCACAGCATGGATATTTTAACACACACAACGCACTGCTATTAGTCTCATTAACTACATTTTATTCATACATTGAAGGAGTACATACACGTGTCAGTAGCATAGATTGCATCAGCTCCTCTGTACTAAAAAAAGCTCAATGTATATACAGCCTTAAAATGCTCCTGCTGTAGCTAGCACACTGTATTATACCTATACTTATACAAACTACCATTCTTTACATAGTTGTATGTATTCTAGAATACATTGGAAATTACCAGGTGGCATGTTCTGTTATCCTTTCTCACTCGCCTGATAGTCTAGAAGTTGCAGGAAATTGTGGATATGCATAGTTTATTTATTACTCAAAACAATTTCTATTACAGAATATAGGCCGTGGAGCAAAACCGTCATTGCATTTGGAAAGGCAGGAAGTATTTTCGAAGCTTCATGATTTCTGTTGTTTGGCTGCCTCCTGCAGCTTTTCCTTGGGAGCAGGAAGAGCAGAGCAAGGCTCTTTATGAGACACTGCCTCTGTTTAATCCTGAGAAACGTACCGCATCCTTTTCTTCATCAACTGGTGCTTTTTGCCCTCCCTCTTCGCTGCTTTGACCTCTTGAGCGCTGACTCAGCAGGACAGGCGGGCCAGTGTGCGAGTCCAGGCTGCTGCTGGAGCCGGGAGGGATGCTGCGCTGGGCTTCCTGACCGCTCGACGCAGTTGCGCGGCACAAGCGGCAGCCTGCCCGCAGAATTAATTTCCCTCACTTCCTTCTTTTGGTCCCGTGTGAATGAGCTAGACTCCTGCGGATCACTTTAGCCTCTTTATTAAGCCTGTCTCTGCAGAGATCATTTTAATTTAATTTGACTTGATAGCCAAGTCTCAAAATCCCCTTGGCTCTTGAAAGGGTACAATCTCCTGCTATTGGATACACAAGCCCTTTCCTACTATCTTCTTGCTTCCCTCCATGTAAAAAATGTCAAGATCCAATTTCTCTAAACTAGCTTTTAGCTCTGACTGATGCCCCTTGCTGAGTGAATGGTACTCACAGTGAGCCCTAAGAGAAAGTGCTGGCGCACTGAGAAATGCCCCTCCTCATCAGAATATCTGACTCTATTTAAACATGCATGCTCGACAGAAAAGCAATAAAAAATGCCTTTCCGTAACACAGGTTAAAGAAACATCGCTTGCCAGCCATGCCCGCCTTAAAAAGTAAACCGGGAACATCATGAGAACTTGCATTCACTGGCAGACATCTCTTGATGTGAATGATTCCTGAATATGAATCATCTCTTTGTTTTGTTGGATTTGTTAGCTTAATCCTAGGAAAAGTATTGTTAATACCTCCTGCAGAGGGTTGGTTTGCATCTACTGGTCTGACTGAACCACTGGGACTGACACTGTGTTGGGATTCGAAGGGCAGAGCGCAATATGTCAGATGGCTGGATGCCAACGTAATTGAGAATAAAACCAAGACGAGCACCTCTATAGGAAAAAAAACCTACCACGTAATCTTAAAACAGAATAAAATGAGTGATGGCTCTGACAGGCCAGTAGTAATTCTGTTTCATAGCAGCGAGGCAAAATTAGGGCAAGGCTGTGATATGCCAGGTCAGTGCTAGGTTGTGACTCCTCATGGGAGTCCTTGTGCATAATCCTCTTCTGCAGCACTGTTCACATCTTGGACATCAGAAAGCCTATGAGAACATCCCTATTGGTGACAACAGGCCACGTTTTGTGCGTCCAGGGGAAAAATGGCACAGAGACGGTGAGATAGCCCTGAGTATGAAGGAATAAAGGATAGTTGCCTTTGCTCCGCCTGCTTTATCCAAAACCTCCCTAGTATCCAAGGTGGAAGTGCAAGCAGCAGGACATGATAAAACAACCTAGTATGCCAAGTGGTGTGAAAACTAAAGAAACGTATTGTGTAACTGAACAAACAAAGGCTCTGATGCACAACTTTCTTGGGTAAGGATGGTGGAGAGCCTTTCCAGGGAAACAGTCCCTCACCATTACCCTGACAGAGGCTCTGCATGCCAGGACTGCCCGATTTAGGACAACTAAATGCCTTAGTCTGTAGCCACTCAAAACACCTGTGCAGCACGGTCTGTTCACATCCTCCTGTTTAACCTTCAGTGGCTTGGCAACCTGGCAAAAGCCTGGAGCTACCAAGAGGAAACCCTTCTTCTTGGAGCCAGGGTTAGCTCTAGCCTGAAACAGCTCCAGCTGCCTTGGTTTCAAAAGACCTGGTGATACTGAAGTCATATTTAGACCTCAGCCAGAACAGGGATTCCCCAAATACAGCTAGTGATGACCAAAACCTGAATTTATTGCTTGTGAGCTGTGCTGAGGGGAGAACACTGGAGAATAAATCACCTCATTGTGTACAGACAGACAAGATACAGTGTGGAGAATGTGAATGTAGATGTTTCAGGCTAAACGTAAGCTGCACCTTCTAGAATGAGAGATCACTACAGATTTACTTGTTGAAACACCCTAGAGTCTACTGGGATCATCAGGAAGAGCATGAATTGGGGCAAAATGGGGTGGATTTCTGGAATACCTATTAAAACAGAAAGCGGACAGAATTTGCAGTCAATTCATTCATGGCCCCAAGCAGACCTCTGTTATTATCTGTGTTAACTTGTTAAGATTCTAGAAGAGTCTAGAATCTAGAGTTCTAGAATCAGCGTCTGGAAGTGACATACCATTCTTTTCCTGGCTACCCAGTTACTGTTGTTGCTGAAACAGTGATTAGGGGAGAAAAAGAGCAATAGATTTTGACATTCCCTTTAATCTACAATGAATTTAAATGATGCCTCAGTCTTACTGTAAACTAGAAAGACAGACTTTGAAAACAGACCTCGAGAAACCAAAATAAAGCACATTCTGGAGCTTTACTTTACAATTCATCAGCAACCATGAACAACTGACTCTAATCTTAAAACCATTACTAACATGTTAGTTTAAGAGTCAAGATGATTTATATGCTTTGTATGCCTTACTCTTCGCTTTCTTTATGAGATGTTCAATTCAAGGTAGTTTTCCGGGTAAAATTTAGATCATTCCCGTAGATGTCAACATTAATCCTAATGCACTGCACTCTCCTCTGAATGACTGCAGATTGCAAAGTGTCTTGGAAAAAGGGTAAAATGGACATGTCATGCAGTAACCACGTAAATGCAATCCCTGATTAATATGCAAGTTTGAAAAGTTCAGAAAATGTCATTATACTCCATAGGTGCACCCTGTTTTTGGAAAGGTCTCTTTTTGTTTTCTGTATAAATGTCATTCTACATGAATTTCACTCCAGCAGCTTTTCATAAACTCAAGTCAATGATGATATGTTCGAATATTTGAGTGTTGCCTTTAAAACTAGAGGCAAAGAAAAAATCTCTTCGATCCGTTGACACAGCTGTGAAAGACCGTGGTGCTTGCACATAGATTTCTTTAAATAATCTAAAGATCTTCTTTTCACCATCCCACTGGTAAATCTGTGAGAAGGTATAGTCACTTCCCAAGGCTAGGTAGTGATTATTCTTGAAGGAGAAAGGCTGCAGTGTCATGGCTCCTCGGGATGGAAGAGCCTGTATCTCCACAAACTGTTTGCTATTCCATTTCATAACTCTGGAGTCACCAATGAATCTCGTGAGCGTGATGTACAGGTTATCTTGCATCCTGAAGCTCTTCACAGCCAAGACATCTTCCATGTTGGGGATTTCACTGTGCGGGACAAACTTTTTGGAACCTTTGTTCCACTGGAGTATAATGGGAACCTGCGAGCGGCTAGAGAGGATTAAATGTGATTTCCCATCTATATCGAGAAACTCAGCATCGGTGTCCCTGAACCACTCGTGAAGGGACTGGTATGAGTAAAATCCTTTGTTATTCCACTTGTACACTGTTGACAAACCTGCTTTAGAGCTATCTGCTATGACAAAAAACATTTCACTGTCTATCTCAAAAAGCTCTATATCGTTTGGCTTGGAAATGCGAGATACTTCAATATCCTGGAATTTGACAAACTTTGTCCAGCTTTCGTCATACTTGTAAATGTGTGAGCCACCAAAAAGCTGTGCCACCACCACAAAGACTTGGTCACCAACAAGAATGGCTTTACATCCCACTATGGACTGACCTATTGCCCAAAGAATAAAAAAAAAAAGAAAAACAAAAAGAAAAACACATGTATTAGCACATTTCAAAGCACCCTTTAAACCAGAGAGATTACCAAACCATCCCAGCCTTTTTTTAAATCTGCATAATTTCGTAATTTTGACTTCTGCTACATGCCGTCAGAGCTTCTTTTCTTGCTTTTTTTGCTCCACTAACTGGAAAGATGACTTCAAATGTTGGAAATGTCACATTCCTCAAGGTGTGCCAGTATGATGCACCCTAAAATGCTCATTCTTTTTCATCCAGAATAATTTTTCTTTCTCTGTTTTTTCAAACACATGCCCCCTAATATCCAAAACAATTACTTGAGCCAGATTTTATTATTCCAAAATAACAAGAGTTGTTATGTCATGGCTCATCAGGCATCTGAAATTCTCTTATTCTTGGACTGTCCATCTTTCCAGCTTAACTAGAAGAATGAAATATAGTCTATTTTTCTTGGCCTCCAAGAGGGCCAGAGTCAGCTTTTTGCTACTGTAAATAGAAATATTGATGCATCTTGTGGATATTATCAGCTGACAGCAGGATGAAATAGCAAAATCTAACTGTTGTTTCTGTTAAGTACTCATGAGATTATGTTAAAATAGAAATATTTAGGAATATTGCAGTTGCCAGATTGGATCAGATGGGGTAATGGTCTGTTTTGAGAATGTCACTATACAAGAACCACATCAAAAAAGTCACAACTAGACTATTTATGAAAGGTTTTGTTGGGAGAAGGGAGGAATTCCTCCCTGAAGCGCACAGTTTAAGTAGATCGCCCTAAGCATGCTTGGTCACAGTCGCTACAGGAGACTCGCCCTGGCACCTCTGCTGGTCCCCTATCCATAGTCATTTCACGGCTGGCCTGGGATGATCTACCACCACAGCCTAGGAGGGGCAGGATTCATCTTGAGTACCACAAGGTATCTGCAGTGTAGACATGAATGCTCCAGCTGATCTTCCAAGCTCTTACTGGCCTAACTTAGTCAAAAAGCACTCTAGAATAGATTTTGCCTGGCCTGTAGATGTCTCCTTTTGCAGAGGACAGCAATGTCTATTCCCTGCATGTTGACTGTAAAGACAATCTGGACAACTAGCTCAGCTCCAAAACCCCATGATGTAAAGGGCTAAATTTGGATATCCAGATGCCAAGCATACAATGGGTAATGAAACTCCCCATGGAGCACATAGCTAGCTCCTGAGCTCTACAAAACACTCTTTAGGCTCCGCAAGAGGCTCTTTATGTGCCTGTGTCCCCTGGCAAAAGCCTCTCACTCACATTTCAGAGTCCAGGCCTTCCAGGAACACAGGACAGTTGTTCTGTAAGTGAGCCTGGACATGTATGCTGGGTGAGGAGCTAGGACCCAAGTCCCCAGCAGAAGTGTCTCCTAGTCATGTCATTCACAGGAAGGTGACAGCTGTCTTTGGAAATGACTCAAACTCTCAACTTAATTTCCAGAGCTTTTCTAGAGCTCTGCTAGCTCTCTTTGGGCCATTGACTTCTCAATTTACACCTGCTAATTTTCCCCTAATCTACCAAAGCACAATGAAACCTAAAAAACCAAAATTTTTGATTTCCAAAGTTTCCTGACAGAGGGGTAGCATCTTGTAAACTTTCCCTAGTGACACACACAGCTGATCTGAGGAGGTAAGGGCTTGCTGCCTTTGTAGACATCACGAGATTAGGACGCAGCATACTCTTTACTTCACAAAATGCACGGTAAAAAATAATCTATCACACGTAACAAGAAACAGGAGGGAAGGATGCTCCATGGACAAATTTAGCTCCTGAGTCCTCAGAACCAGTAGCCTGAAGGAGCTGGGAAATGGGGCAGTGTAGAGACTCTGCTGACCCTGCTGTCATGGTGTGACTGAGCTCTGTATAGAACCGTGAGTGTCGGTCGGGGACAGAAAGGTTCTTAGCATTAGGAAATCACCTGGCATCCACACGGGCTTTGTGCTTGATGAGTAATCTGGCCAGGATGCTAATTCAGCATGTCTGTAAATGGTAAGTAAAGGGAAAGCTTTGCAGCGCATCTCTTTAGGTAACAATCATGGTTTGAATACTTCTATGTCATCTTCAGCTGTGAAACACGCTTTCCTGGCCAGCCCACCCTAAATGCATCCTTCAGACCTATTTCCTTCTATGTGCAGTAGAATATTTTTGTATTCTACTTTGCAGGGACTTTGGCAAGAGCGAGGGCTCCCTTACCCTACACTTTAACTTGCAGTGTGATTCAGGCAGTGAGTGTCTAAGCTGGGCCACAGCGTGACATTCACAGCAAGTGTTTGTGCCTTCAGAACAATTTACAAGATCAGACAGAAAAAGCCTGGTTTGTGTGCTACGGTGAGGCTAAATGTGCATGTATCAACAAGACGCGCTGCTCCATGAAGTCACTCCTGTCCAAACATTGCATGGTTTGATGTGCCAGATTCAACAGAGATTCGGGACAAAACCCATCAACTGATCTACGAATCTCATCCTTTGTGAAACACCAATAGCTCATCAACGACTGGAATCCCAGTGTTCATATACCTGTGATATTGTCATAACTCCTGAAATTCATTTCAATGTGATCCCACTCCAGCACCATGCAGTTCTCCATGCTGGGCTGTGCAATGGCTACGAAAACATCATTCTTTGAGTTGAACGTATCCACTGAAACCGACTGGTAGGGCAAAATCTGGTGAACAACAAAATCTAGAAACATACATTTACAACAGTTAGGATACATCCTTGCTGGAAACACAGGGTAAGCGGTCATCGATTTACACTGAAAAAATGAATGAAATACTCTGGATTTTGTATAACACTAGCATGGAAGTGTCAGTGCTCATGTTAGGCATGCAGCAACAGGGGAAAGTGTCTCCTGCTTTAAGTTTCATAAATTGCCTTCTGAAAATACTGTTGCCAAGGAGATCAAATAGGTAAATAGTGGCAGAAATCATATTTTCCAGCTAGGCTGGCTGGTATCAATGAAATCAGGATATTGAGTGAGAAGTCTCTTTCCCCACAGCTGGAAGTTGCCTTCCCGTCAAGTGAAATGGCCTTGCCAGAATCACTTTCAAGCTGAGAGACAGCAACTTGCAGCTGAAGTCAAATAACTTCTTAAGTCATGCAAATTTAATCACTAGCAATTTGTGTTATGCTAAACCAGGCAGAAAGTGAAATGATAATCTGAAGTTTGCCTGGGGATAACCCCATTTTGGCTAGACCACAGACAAAATGGTGTAATCAAAAACTCAGTTAACATAACATTTTATGGGGCGTTATAAAGTAGTTTAGGCGTAAAATACAAGCAACCTGGAAATTACTATCCATTGGAAAACTTAGTCTAGATACTAAGACTGAGGAGTCGGAGCAACCTGTACAGACTAAGAGCGCAACTCCCAAATTCAAGATTTCTTCTCAAAATCCAAGTGTCTTTGTAGATTTAACTCTAAAATTCAGCCTGGTCTAAGTCAGCAGTCAGCATAGAGCCAGTCTGGGGCAAAGGGAGGAGACTTGGGTCTGAATTTGATCTTTGGCCTGACAGCTGGGCAAGGGCATTATTATCAGAAAAAGAAAAAAGTAGAGCAGAGTCGACAAAGAAAAGCCAGCACTTGGGTCTAAGAAGGTGGCAGAAGGCCTGCACTGAGATTATATATGGATATACATATACAGGAAAGGAGATGCATCTTCTGCTACGATGGAGCTTCTCTGCAGAACCACGAACCACCCTGTTTCAAGCTCCATTTGCTGCATGCCTTCACCATGCACTCCTACGCTCGAAGGGCCTGAGCATCCAGGGATTTTGGTGAAATGGTAGTTAAGTCCTCACTCGAGTTCCTCATTTTGGTGCATTATGAAATAATTGTTTTTGAATGAAGAACTCCCTGTCTTTGCATGCTTGAAAGCCTTGCCCTTGAGGAGTTACACTTCTGGAGAATAAAAATAGATGACTACCATTAAACAAATAGAGCAGATTCTACAGCTGCAAAAGAAATGACAGTCTCCATTCTTTGAGGGACTATTATAAATAGAGTTTGGGCTTGATTCATAAATGCTGGTAGGAAAACAAGAAAGTTATCTTCATTCTCACTGGGAAAATAAAAGGACTGGAGAAAACTGACACTGAAGTATGCACAAAGTAAAAGTAAGTGATCAATCATGAAAGGTAGCTAAGGATGGAACAATAGCGGATACAGTCAGAGAAAATCAAAATATTTTTAAAATCTTGAGAAAAAACCAGAAAAAACTAATGCTGAAAAAGACATCTCTTGAAATCTGAGCAGTTGTGAAACACTTTGAGGGAATCTGTGAATTAAAGCAAACAAGTCTGTGTGTTAAAATCCACTGCTCATTCAGAAATGATTCAGTGTTAACACAGCTATTTTTACTTGTACCTGTCATTGGGCTCTTTATGTCACTGGATGAGTAAAAATGGGTAACAGAATCATTCGTAATCAGTCAAAAGCAATCAAGGTTGTTTTTAGCACCGGTTGGAAAGACCAGACTCTAATATGGAACAGGGTCACACAGTAAAGAGATGCTGCCACATCAGACTTGCCAAAAATTCAGGTCTTGGGGGCTTGATTTAGTTTTACAGGCAGGTCCACATGCCTTGCTGTAATGCTAGAAAGAGCTCATACATTAAATACAGGGTCCAGGGCAGGGGGTGGTGGTGTTTCCCAACATTTTTCTCTGTTAAGCTGGATGAGCCTGCCCAGGAGAGGGAAGGGGACACGGCCCTGGCTTGCCCCATGCTGCTGGCTGCACAGGCTGCCACGCTCTGCCTCTCACCCTGACGCAGGCTTTTACTCTCTCTGTCTCAAAACAAGTGGTTTTAAGGCTGCTATCTGCCAGCTGAGGGCTGGGGTGGTCCCCCCGTTCTCCATCCACCTGCTCCGCCTCCGCTCCTTTGGCTGTCGAACTTGCACAAGCCATCACGGATGAGGGACCCAACTCTTCGGTGGCTGGGCTGATTTCCCTGCCGGCGGCCCCTGCTCTGGCTGATCCCAGCACACAGGAGCACTGATGAAGAGCGGGGAGCAGGCAGGGAATGCTGGAGGGCACCAAAGAGAAAGGGGAGAGATGACCTGTTTGGGCAGCAGCTCCTGAACTGCATCCTGCGACTCGGCCACCAGTGGGTTCCCCTGTCCTCATGGCCCTTTTTACCTGTGGTGGAGACTTTGACTCCAGGTGAGGCTACACGGCACCTGGAGGTGCTGTCAGGGAGAATCCCAGAGTTATAGGGGTTGGAAGGGACCTCTGGAGATCGTCTAGTCCAGGTGAGCATCAGCTATCCCTTCCCGTCTCTCACCATGGTGGCACAGGTGACCTCTAGCACGGGAGTGTGTACGGAGCAGGTGCCTCCTAATTTGCAAACTATCTTCCTTCCAGCCAGTAGGGAAAGAGAGGACCACTTCCGGAAGACAGCCTCAGCTGGGTAAAGAAAGAGGAAACCACGCTTCCAAGGCTTGGCGAGATGATCCCTGCTCGCAGGTCTGGGCAAAGCAGGTTCCAGGCACACACACAGCCTGTTTCCAGTGACTGTGGGAGTGCAGCGCCTGTTCTCCAGTCTCCTGAAAGTACATAGACATTGCCCCGCCGTGCTTACAGCCACAGCACAGCCCCCTCGCACACTGGCGCGGGAGAAAGACAAGAAACAAAACGAAACGGCTGAACCTGCTTCCATAATGCAAGCCGTGAGAAAAGGAAAAGAAAGATGCTATCACAAAAAGAAGTGCAGATCACCAGCACTGTGAATCGCTTCCTCTGTGAAGAAGCAATAGGAAAGTTTTGTTCTTTGGTGTTTGTTGGGGTTTTTTTTAATTTGGCAGCACCTCTTTACACCTCTCCTCTGTTACCATTGTAGCAGTCCAGCGGGTGCAATGAACTGACGGAGCTGCCGAGATGCACGTTTTACCAAGCAAACCGCTTTGTTACCACATCCTACAGCCAGTCATGCTCGACACAGAGTACCAGAGACCAGAAGTGATGGCAAGCCTCATCACGCCTGGGAAAGGAGGGAAATAGGATACTAAAGACTAAGATGAATGAAAGAGGTTTACAGAGCACTGCCCAGCACCAAGTGGGAAAGGAGAATACACCTACAGGGTATGTTACTTTACTTCAGAATATGGTACAAGCCTGAGCCTGTGACTTATCAGTCCTCAGGGAATGAATATGGGCTTATTTACACTCCCTTTGGATCTGGGGGAGGCAATAGCAGAGAAGGAAGAAGCAGCTGTGGCCTGACACCACAGACTGCCAAGGCCACCGGAGGGTTACAGCTCCAGCAAGGCAGCTTGCAGGTCAGCGCAGGGGACGGATGCTGTCTCAGGGGTGACACATTCCTGAAGATTTGCGTTCCCATTCTGTCTATCTCTGGTTTGTCTCCTATGGGTCATTTCTGCATGCAGTCTGTCCCTCTCGGACACTTTGTAAGGACTCCAGAGCTCCACGTCTCCCACACCCTTTACCTTCACGATGCGCGGGAGCTCCGGGAAGCCTGCGCCGCCTGTCCCGGGCCGGAGGGGTTAGGCACACAGCCCGCCCTCACAGCAGCCAGAGAACCACTGGTTTGAAACTGTCCCTTAGGATCTGAAGAGTGTATTGAAGCTATATGCTGTGCTGCAAGAGCACTTCTCTGATGGTGTTTGGACAAGTATCAGCTGGGCAATGCTTGCACCACGTAATGCCATAGCTCCCCAGAAAACTCTGCAGCACGTGAAATTAGATTTATGCTTGGTGTGATTTTGCTTACAGCAGACAAAGGGACTAACATTAAGGGTGAATTTTGCCTGTAACAACTTTATAGTTAGCTTTCTAGGTGCAAAGAGACGGCAGAGGGCAGTTAGGTCAGTACAGGTCTGAGGACCAGGTAGACAAGGCTTGTTCTCGCACGCTGTTAGTGCCGCGGAATCGCCTAAACGAGACTGAGATGAAACGAAGCCTCCTTCTACTTTGTACTTTTGCATCTCAGTGGATTTACAGACACAGGAACATAACTTTGGTACCATTCTAAGCTACATCGCTCTCCTGCTTTTGACATCCTTTTATGTAGCAGATCATCGTGCTTTACCTCTGCTGCTCTTCTGACATACTTTTGAATTCTGAATTCATTTCTCTTCCTTTACATACTGCCCTTGGATTAGCTTTCATACCTTGTCCCAAAACTTTATTTTACATTGCTAGTAATCAACTTTTCTATTGTTTTCTAATTATGATGGCTGACTTGATGACAGATGAGAATTTGAAAGCCTCTGATATTACTGTACAGAAAAAAGGCAGAGTGCTGACATCATACACATGAAAGATGAAAAACAATACTCGCAGCTGATATTCTCGGTTATATGATGTGACTACATTAAAGAAAGGTAACTGCAGCTGTTCGGTCATAAAATATAAGCGTAACCACATGCAAGTTTCTCTTCACTTCCTTCAGCATGCTTTACATTACCTAAAATAAAAATCAAGATCCTAAACAAGACTGCAGTCAGGGTATTATTGGGTATTTCTCTCCAACTTAATGCAGTTCCATGAAGAACTGCTGGCAGTATTGCCGCCACATTTGATGCTATTAAATTGTGGCCTATTGAATAAAGATAACAGATATAGCCACATTATTTGAACTTCTTTTCATTGCTTTCTGTGAAATGCAGAGATTTTGGGAAGCTCATCTGGCATAACTATATGGCCTTATTCCAGACAATAGAAAGCATTCTGTGATGAAAATTAAGTCACAAAGTGAGTCATAATCAAGTCTCTCGGAATATGAATAGTCACAGCTCTTCTCCCATTATCACTTAATCCAAATAAAAACTCGGTACTTACTTTGTCTTCAAAATGTAATTTTCACATTTTATGCTTCTTCTAGTACTGGGAAGTGCTTTGTATGTAACCCTTTCCTCCCCCCAGGTCATGCTCACAGAAGCGAAAGGGTATAGTCTAAACTTCTGATACTTAACCATTTGTAGTGTGCTTAGAAATATACATTCTGAATACCTGTAGTGGTGCATTCATAATCAAAACTTGTCACATCATTTAACTTCTTATCCTGATATTCTGCTGGACCAATACACAGGACATCAGAAACAGTGGAATTTGTCATCTTTAACCACAAAAACAACCACTTGGCTTTGCAGTCACACTCAAATTTATTTCCCCTTAAATCTCTAAAAAACACACAGAAATAAACATATTTGAAAAGGTTGACAGCAATATGAATACTACAGAACTGTTATCACCTTGGCATGCTGAATTTAAAAATACCTGAGTAGCCTTGAATTGGTTTTGAACTGAGAACAGGGAAGTTTCTTAAGTTTTATTTGGACTCACTTACTATGGACTCTCCTTCACTGAGCGTTGTCCTTGGAAAAACTGTTTCAGTTGAGGAAATATGCTCACACATAATCATAGCAATGGAGCACTGTGATTCACGTGTGAAGTCACTCATGTTTATAAGTGTTCATAGGATGAGGACTGTAAAGCAATAAATCCTGACAGTCTGGTCATCTGCTGCAGGTGTCCTTCCCACCACCTACCACTGACACAGATAAATCCCATTCCTTCACTAAACTACTCCAGTACCACTGGTTGACAGAGTGGCCTTGCTGGTACCGTTTCTGTGTTGTTAAAATACAGATGTAAGCCTTATATTTTTAGAGTTGCTGCTGATATGGAGCCAATTTAACCTCCCCCTACTAATGTACGTGTGATTCCAACACTGTACCTGCTCTTCAATCCCTTGGCAATTTTTGTGGCTTACAATTACACTTTGCTGTTTGGGAAAGCCAAGCCAAAAATAGGGAAAGCTGACTGGCAGCTCAGTTATACAAGAAAACACTGACAGTAAGTCAGCAATGTGCTACAACTGCACAAAAACCCAGGAATAAAAGTACTTTTTTTTTTTTTTTTAAACAAATGCCTCTTACTAAAATAATCTCAGGGAATGCATGCAACAATAACAGGAAAAAATGTTCAGAGACATTGTATTTTTAAAATTCATTGTCTCTCGTTCCCTAAAAACCAACTTATATGAAACGTCAGAAAGAAGAACAATAATGCAAGCTATGTACAGCATCACGAAAAGCAACAGTGATTTGAGAAATAGCAGATATTTTACAGGAGTCTACCAAGTAAACAATTTTCAAATGAGAAAAGCTAGAACAACAAAAATGCACATCCCTTTCCTGCGCAGGTATCGGATACAGCACCACACAAACCCCGAACGTAAAACTCAGAGTAACAGAGTGACAGAAGCAGGCAGTCAATAGGAAGATTCTCATTACTTACAGTTCAATTAAAGAATCTAAATCACTGAAGACGTCCCTTGGCAGAGCTTTGAGATGGTTATTGGCCAAAGAACTAGAAAAGAAAGTTAGAGTTTAGTGTCATTGCTGGCTCTTGTCTGCATGACTCTTACTAAGTCTGAGCTCACTTGCAGGTTCTTAATTATCCGGTCCTACCCAGCCACCGGCATTAAGTTACAGGGAACAGGCACGTATTAATTACTCTCATTCAAGAATGGAGATTGCTTGAAGCTCACGCGAAAGTAAAACACATAAAGCTTTTTTGTTGCCCAGGTGCTCGTGTAATACATGGAGCGATCCCTGAGCACGCTGAAAAGACAGCGGGGTTTTCATGGCGAGCGCACAGGGTGACGGTGGCACCGGTGCAGCATCCGCCTGCGAGCGGGCGCAGGCAGCCCAACCTGCCGCGGTGCTGCCACAGCAGCAATGGTTTGTTAAGGCCAGTTTTCAATTTGTGGAAGGCACGTCGCTGACAGCGGGAGGCAGCTGACGCGTGGAGGGGAAGGGAGGCTTTCTGTGTAGCCCCTAGAAGAGTTTTGTTCAAGAACAAATTACTCTACCAAGTGTTAAATAACTTACAGGTGAGTCAGGTCTCGAAGGCCACGAAATGCATTTCTTGAAATGGTTTCAATTTTGTTTCCTTCAATGAATCTAAGCAAAAAAAAAAAAATAAAATTTAAAATACTTTAATCAACATTGTTATTAGCATCACCACTGCTTTAAGGTATGGTCTCCAAATTCAGCAGGTTCCTGGGCAGCCCCTTCAGACTTCAAGGCGGGGAAGTCTCGGTGGAGCTGCTCACATTCCCTTTCCCTCGGGTGGACGGCAAGGCACGATGCGAGTGCTGAGCAGCACAAGGGACAGCATGTGACACAAACATCTAGCAGAAGGGGAACAAAGCAAAAAACATTATTCCTCTGTTGGTTAATCCTCTCGGGGTGTGTTGTGCGAGGCAAGAGACCTGCGTAGGAGAGGCTTCTGAGATGGACTTCAGAAGCTGAAGTCCCACTTTCCTCTCACAAATCACCAGCATTTTAAAGCCATGGGGCAGCAGAGCGGTGCCAGGGCTGCCCGGGTGGCAGACGGACGCTCCGATGGGGATCTCCCGTGTGGCTGCCCGCACAGTGCCACCTCCGCACCCACAGAGCCCTGACGTGAGCTGCAGGCACCCCAAGTCTGCATAAATGGCAAGACGGCTGCCTTGTTTTCCCTCCTGCTGCCGCAGCTCAGCTCTCTCCAGCCGGGATGCCACCTCTGCAGGATGCGCGGCCGCACGCAAGTCACGGCCCCGTGCGCTGGGGAAATAATGACAGGCACGTATCGATTCCAGGAGCATGCTGCTCCTCCTGACGGCGCATCAGCATGTAAAGAAAGAGCTGATATTTGAGCATCTTGACCCCTGAGCACCTGGGGACGTGTCCCTAAATACACCGTCAGCCTTGCAAAGCGATTGCAGCCAGGTGGCCATCAAGATATTGCATGTGAAGCTGTACCTGGACGAAGACTATCACATGCTGACTTTATAAAAGGTTTTAAGAGATAAAGGTGTCTCCCTTCCTCTTACGCATCCATGTTTGTCTTCCAGGGAAACAGAGGAAAAATGCTATAAGCCAAGGTCTCCTCTCAAAAGACTCAAGATGGGGATGCAGGAGATGACAAGTGCCCTGGGTTCTGCAGTTTAGATGTAGCCAAAATCCTTCATGAAAAGACCAGGACCTCGAGTGTGTGCAAAGGGTGCTGATGAGAAAGTGTTGTCTCTACATGGAAGATGCCAGAGGAGGGTCCACCACCACAAGGCTGCCTGGGGACCCGAATTCAACCCGCAGAGCAAAGAGCCAAACTGCCTCCTGACACCCTCACCGGCACCTGGCAGCCCTGCGCAGCGCCAGCTCACCCCTCCCTGCAAACGAACACAGCTTCACCGCACGCACTGCAGCAAGGCCATGCAAATTTGGGCTGGGACTCAGCAATTTGCCAGATTCCTGAGTCACCAAACCTGGCCTCAAAGGGATGCTAGGTCATGGCAGGGGGGTTGGAACTGGATGATCTTTAAGGTCCCTTCCAACCTAAACCACCCTATGATTCTACGAACGCCACTTAGTTCACTGGCAAGTCTTACCTGGACTCGGTACACAGAGCCAGTTAGTTTAAGGGTGCGTTGAATGCCATTATCAGTGCTGCAAGGGCAGCAGGACACAGCTGAATATACATATATATATATAAAAATGTATATAAGTATGTACTGTGGATGCTCCCCAGCTGCTCCTCATCCAGAGACTTTGCCTTGTACACAAAGAAACTCGTCATTCTCCTTTGTCAGTGGGGTTTTCTTATTCCCGTAAGGTCTGATCACGGGTACCTGAGAGACAGGAGTTAGCGAAGGTGTAATGGTGTTAATGGCTGTGTGGCAAAATAAAAAAAAAAAAAAAAACCAACAGAGAAAGGCCACTCGCACCCGCTTCTCAAAAGGCGGAGGTGCAATTTGCTGGGAAGAGGGAAAGCTCTGTGGGCTTGGCAGGGAGGGCAACCACAACGATTAACCAGGAGCACTGGGTCAGCTGCTGCTAAAGGAAACTGAAACTGTAAGGTTTTACCAGTCTTCATTGTTGGCTGCTCCGCACGTATCACACTATTAATCCTGAATATACCCCACCTCAATACCTATTTGCCTGCAAGACTTTAGCAAGAGTCAGTTTTATGAGCATTGGTTTTCCTTCAGAAACAGGCAGAAATGTTTTCCACAGCTACCTTCAGCACGGGAGGGTAGGAGGAAAGGGGAATTTTTTTCAGTTCATATTCAGAGTTTCAAGCAGACCAGCTCGTGTTCAGTAACACAGAGGAATGGCAGCGCTTCGGAGTATGAAGTGAGGACAACCTCGTACCAGGGCTAATAATTTTTTTCAAAGAAAAAAAGGTGACCGTAAAAAAAAAAATTAAGATATTAAAAATTCAGGAAATTAAGGTAATGTAAAACTCAACTAAGTGAACTAAGTAAAGAAAAGAAGAGTTACATAAATGTAAATAATAATATAAATAAGTACAATAATTTTTATTATATGGAATATATATTTATATATTCATATATTTATCGTTATTTATGATACAAAGATAAATGCCACCGGCATTAAATGGGATATCAGAAAAAAGGCGAAGTTGGAGAAGAAAGTTGGGAGAAGAGCACGAGTCTGGTAATCAGGGTTGCTCTGGGCAGTACATGGATACTCTGCAACTCCTCTCCAGGCTGCCAGCAGGCCAGGAGAGGCTTCTCTACCTCTTACCTGAGGTTCAAAGCCCCTCAACAGTGATGGCACTGTTCTGGAAAGCCAGGACAAGCTCTTGCTCAGCAGTGCTTTTTCGGCATACTGTGATTGCACAAAGCCACCTCGCATTCATGGCATATTTTAAAAATCCACTGCAACCTCTGAAAAACGGTGAGCCATCGTAAAGGACATTTGCACAGTAGCGGAACATAAATCCTTCATCTCCCCTACTCCTGGGAATTACAGTAAAGACTCAGACTCCACAGCAGGAGTCTTGGCAACTTATCAAAACATCCTGATTTATAAAGGACAGGGGAAGACATAAAATACCAAACTTACAGGTATTCTAGATGGTAGAGACCAGCAAAGGCATCATCTCGTATAACAGTGAAGGAGTTGGAGTTCAGCAAGCTGAAAATGGAGAGCAGGCATTAGGAAAGCACGTTAAAATTTGACACACTGGATTATGCCCGTTGTGTTTATTGCCCATGACCAAACTAATCTTACTGACTCGAGCCCATATTGCCCCACCAATGCAGCACGCATAAAATACTGCGGAATGGTCTATTAAAAAAAATAAATAAATTCAAAGGCATAATGTGATGCTAGTTAATGTCCACTGCTCCCCAGGAAAAACGCTCACTGTGCCGTTCACCTTGCTTAAATGCAACCTGGCCCTCAACTCTCTGGTCCCCTGGGGAGGACGAGCCGTCTTTAGAGGGCAGGTCTGCTGAGTGTGGACCCCATTTGCCCACCACCCCTCCAGCCACGCCGACCATTTCCAAGAGACCACCTCAGCACCATGCCCGAGCTGCCCAGCACCAGCACCAGCTCTCGTTTCCGCAGCCGCAGCGGGTCAGTGCTCGCTCATTCTGCGCTCCCAGGGGGATGCTCCAAGCCTGACCCGCTGACGGGCTGCAGCGTGGGAGGACAGCACACGGTCCGGGCGGCCGGTTTGTCAGCCAGAAACACGGACGTGCCCAAACTGCCAGAAACAGAGTCCTGCTACCCTTGCAAAGCAAAGCCCTGTGTCCACAGGCAGCGAGGAAGAGCGGTGGCGCTGCCTGCTCCGGGCACTGACTTGCCCTCCCGCGTGAACTTCAGGGACAACACATGCGAGAGCTGCGCCGGGGCGGCTGTCACCTGAGCCGGGACAAGGCGGTCAGGGAGAAGGATGCTACGGAAAAGCTTTGCCAGCAAAGTTCCGCCTTCGCTGTGTCCAAGCACAACGGCGGACAATTCCCAACGTTCAACAGCACAGAGAGCGATCTCCTTTTAAGAAAATAGCAAAACTTCTTATTTGGTCTAAAAACCAAACGCCACTCAAACTAAATCAGTTTTGGAAAAATCTCAGAATTTTCCGCTACGAGTGAATATGTCTGCACTAATCGATCTCTTAGAGTAACATTATTCCTCTTTTTGTATGGTTTTAGGCATTTTACTAAAATTAATTTAGAAGACTAATGAACATGAAATGCAAACTTTCCCTGTGATCCTCGGCTATTATGCTAATACGAGACAAATGCTCCTTAAATTATCCCACAGAAATCTGACAAAGATACAGACCGCCATCAAAAATAAATCCTCGCGTTACTATTTTACCATGGCTACTGCCACAGAAGACATAGTCCTGAGGTACCCAAGTGCTCAATTATGCATGTATCTCTTTTATCATTTAATCTTTCTTTTTTTCTCCCGTTTGAAGGGAAAAGTCACGAATTACACTAGCCAACACTATTTGTCAGGCCCCAAGGTGGTGGTGCTGGTGGTCTGTCGCTCCCATGTCTGAGCTACCACACAAAGTGACGTGGGCAGCTTGTGACTTTCTCAGCAGCTCACCTGTGCCCCACCACCCCACGCACCCCACCACCTCCCCCTGGAAATCTACTACAGCAAAGGAAAAGGGATAACCTCCATCTGCTCTTCTTCCCTCTTTCCAGTACCGCTATCCAAAATATCCAGATTCCCCCCATCTCTAATTTCCCACCCACATCCAAGAACCCACTCTTGGATTCATCCCTTTCCTTCCCAGCTGGCGCAGGTCTGCTGTTGGCCCCCGTTCACTGGTGGGCCAAGTCCCTCTGCCCGGGGCCCTGTGCTGGCCCCCAAGTCCCACAAAAACTTGGGTTTGGGACCGGTGCCACGCTAAAGAAGGTGAAAGCCTCCACTCCTTGCTTTGCCCACTTCTCCCCAGCGTTTTCCACGGGGGGCTGCTCCCCGCAAGCAGCGAGACAGGCCTTTGAGAATGAGATGGAGGTGCCCGAGGAGAGGAGGCCGGCCACCAGGCTACCAAACGCTTTTAGGGACTATCTCTTGCTAAGACCAACTTTAAGATCTAGCTCTGCGGCAAGCGCTTAGCCTGGGTTTCCGGCGTGCCTCGCATCTTTTTGTTGAATTTTTCTTTGCAGCATGTCTTTGCCTTGGGGGGTAACCCGGTCCTTACAGGGGGCGGCGCTGGGGGGACCGCTTGTTACGGGGCGTTACAGGCAGGCTGCAGCGGGCCAGCCAGGGTGGCTACCAGAGAAACAAATATCCGGGCTCCCCAGGGGGTTGTACCGCACCCCGTATCTCTGTGCCTTCCCCGCTACTGCCCCCCAGGACAGCTGAATTAAAGCAAGTTTGGGTAAGCTACCGGTGGGCACAACCAAGCGACTTGCCCGAGGTCGGGAGGGAGGGTGGGGGCAGTGCCGGCGGCCGGACGGCTGTCCCCCCGGACAGAGGACCACCAGGTCAGAAGGCATCCCAGAGGCCGCCCTCCGCGGGGGATGCTGAGGCGCAGAGTCCTGCTGCAGACACCACCGGCGCTTCACCCACGGAGGTGTCCGGCCGGCCTCCGCTCGCCCCCCGTGGCGCCCGCCACGTCCCACCGCCACCGCCAGGCTCAGGGGCAGAAAAAGCGAGGGAGTGACTCCGGGGAGACACTCAGCCCGATGCTTATAAAGCTGAAATTTTACAGCGAGGAACTTGGGGCTTCAGGAGACACTTTGTCCTCCTTCAGCGCCTGGAACACAGGTTTGATGGCGTGGCTGGCGAGCGGGCGACGCGTCCCTCCGCTGGGAGAAGCGAACGGACCCGTCCCCTCCCGTTTCCGCAAGGGCACCCCTAAGCCCGTTTTCGGAGGAAAAAAGGGGCGAACCGGCCTCCCCCAGCGCCGTACTCACAGCAGCTGCAGGGAGGGCAGGTGGGAGAACATCCTGTCCTTGACCTCGGAGAAGGTCCCGTTCACCAGGCTCCTGGGGGAAAAGACAAGCCGCCCGTCGAGGAGCACCGCGCAGCAGCATCATCACCCCCCACCCACCCCCCCCGGCCAAAACCCGCACCCATCCCGCATCACCACC
>VZSF01011137.1:0-17311 GCA_013398295.1 Chionis minor
CTGCCGTCGGCAGGGCCCGGCGCGGCCGGGAGCGGCTCCCGAGCGCCACCTCGTGGCTGCCGGCTGCGGCCCAGGGCCAGGGCGGGGCGGCCGCTCCTGAGCGCTGGGGGCGGCGGGTTGTGGTTCCACAGCACATTGTGGTCCCGCAGCGAGTTGTGGTCCCGTGGCGGGTTGTGGTTCCACAGCACATTGTGGTCCCGTGGCAGGTTGTGGTCCCGTGGCGAGTTGTGGTCCCGTGGCGAGTTGTGGTTCCGCAGCAGGTTGTGGTCCCACGGCAGGTTGTGGCCCTGCAGTGGGTTGTGGTCCCGCGGCAGGTTGTGGTCCCACGGCAGGTTGTGGTCCCGCGGCAGGTTGTGGTCCCGTGGCCGGTTGTGGTCCCGCGGCAGGCAGGGTCCTGTGGCGCGTGGTTGGGTTCTACAGCGTGCCTGCAAGCTGCATGGGCAGGCTGAGGCCGTAAGGGTGTAAAAAGTCAAGCCTGTAAAAACACTTGGAATAACATTTTATGGAAAAGGCTCCCCATCTTATGCTTGGAGGACGAATACGAGGATTTATTGATAGGTCACTAAATCCTGCCCTGCAGTGCAAAAAATCAGGAGCCAAATGTCCACACCAAAGTCAAGGAAGTTTCCAGTGCTGCCCCTTCCAGCTACGCTGTGGTTTTGTGTCCCCTCTGTTTGTGACTCCTCCGGTTCCCGCAGGTGAGCACAGATCTGCTCTGAGATGACCCAAACCCCGTTCCTCCTGCCAGGGTGTCTCGTTCGTGAGCCTTCGTCCCACTGCGCCTTTCCTGCTGCGTTTCTCCAGTGGAGGCTCCGTTCTCCAGAAACACTTTCCCCGGTAGTCTTGGTTCTCTCATCAAGCTATGAATGGCTTCTTTTGGCACCGCTTCCTGAATCGTATCCACCCATGCTCAACCTTATGGAGATGCCTTCTGTTGTGTAGAAACCTCAGAAAGTGGGTCCTCAAATGAATAAAGGACTGAATTTCAAACAAAGCAGTCCTTTGGGATTTGAAATATTCTGCAGTGCTGTATCCATTGGGGCACAGGAGTGTCTGAGCGCACAGTCAGAGCCCATTGGAATTATGCTTATTCGAAGAGAATAAACCATCTTATCCTGACAGTCTACAAGTTACAGAGGATTTTGTGATTAAATCAGAGTTATTCATACCAATTTCACATGGTTCAAAAATCCAGAAAAATAAGAAAAGATTTTATGTGATGGACAACCTGAGTGGGCTGTGTGAGAGTTCTAGAGACAGATTATGATACCATCAGGAAAGGTGGTTAAAAGGAACACAGCAGAGTGAGTTCAAACCACGGTACATGTGGTGTTGTTGTTACTGCTATTAATAGTATTCCCACAAATTTTCACGATGTCCTGGGCATTTCTGAGACATACGAGAAAGGATTGTGTCTGGCCAGGTAGTTCCCAGTGGGATATGAGCTTTTTTTTTCAGTTTGACATGGAAACAAAGAGCCTAAACACAATATTACCAATTACTTTGCTTCCTGTTGAGAACACGTTATGTAACTCTTCTGGCTTTCTTTCCTGGTGAAATAGGGTGGGGAAGACGATAGCTGCAGAGAAAAGAATAATATAAAGACATTCAGCCATCCCGCAGTAGTTCAGAGAATCACCCCTGTCAGGTACAGAACGGCATCCTTGGACCGTGTAGAGTCACAGCAGAAGTTCTTTATCAGATACCATACTTTGAGAGAAGAGAGAAGAATCATTAAAGTGGAGAATGTAGACGAAACAGCTGATGCTGCATAGAATTCTTAGGAGGCAAAGGGTATCTGAAAAGAGTACAATAGGCAATCTGAGTTTCCCTCTGTAATAACCCATGCCCAATTTCAGTTACCAAGGGGGGGCCTACAGGAGGGTTACTCCTGATTTATACCAAGGTAAGTAGGAATAGAAAAAGCAAGCTCTTAAGGAATGACAATTCAGCTGTGAGGTTGCAGAGGATAAAATGCCAACGTTGAGGCGATGGGAGAGAGCGCGTTATGTTTGAAAAGAGAGCGCCAGACTACACTGCTGCGTCACGTGCTGCTGTGCCCAGCAGAAAGGGACTGGAGAGGAGGAGCTGGTCCAGCGGGGTCCCATCCTGTGCATCCTTCCACACATCACTGTGGCCAATCCAAATCACAGCTGTCTGGGATGAGAAGTAGATTGTTAGTGGTGTCTCACCCTCTGCCACCTGCACTGCCCAGGCAGGTGTCTTATTTCGGAGGTGAAACTGAACTGGCAAAGCTCCAGCACTTCAGAGAAAGGTGGAACAACCTCAGAAGGTAACTTACGCAGCCATGGGGATGTGTTGGCAGAAACCCCGTGGTTCCCTGTTGGTAGAACCTTTTGGCAGTCAGAAAGCCTTGTGAAGTATGAGATCCATACACAATAAATACAGAGCAAGAGAGATTTAGTCTTGTTTCACACCTCTTTAGGTATACCCAAACATTTATTGACCACAGTCTCATTTTCTTACTTAGTTATACAACTCTTCCACGGGTATATCAAGTTCTGTCTTAAGACTAATTAGGTTCCCTGCCCTTACTGCTCTCTTTGAAAGATCATGCCAATATGTGATCTCCTTGAATAGTTAGGAAATTTTTTCTTTAGTCTTCAGTCTAAACATACTGCTGACCAGATTATCAAAATTTGATCTCACAGTCATGTTAACCTTTAGCTTAGTTCTTTTTCCATGCTATTTATCTCAAAATCTATTTATAAAGGATGTACGTGTTGTTTCCGCAATCATATGGAACAAACCATGCCCTTTTTATGTCTCCCTAAGACTAATATTTCTATAATCATTCTAATAGCCAGTCTCCACTGATTCCAGTTGAAGCTAATCTTTTTCAACACTGTTGACTGGAATTGCATAAATATTTCATACAAAATCTTACCAGTGCCTTGTCTAAAAGTCCCAATATTTCCTTCTCTGCTAAAAATCTCACCTAACCCATCTGAACATTATCTGTTTCCACAGCTGTGTCCTACTGGCAGCTCTGGCACACTGACAATCTATCAGAACACTCGGATCTTTTTCCTTCTCTGTTGCTTCCAGCTGGTGAATCCCAAGAACATGACTTTGCAGTTCACATTATTAAATTTCTGTCACTGCAGACCAGAAGGTCATCTAATTCCAGTGTGATGATCTGGTCTTCCTCAGTATTGGCCATCCCTTCCAGCTTGCTATCACATGCAAACTTTTGGAGGCTGGGCCTGATCGTCATTGATGGAAGTATACATTGATGGAAGTTGACGGAAGTATACATGAAACGGCATTGCGCTGAAGACCGATCCCCGAGGAACACCATCAGATAATTTGCACTATTCTTATAACTCCTTTTTTATTATAATCTGTTGCTCCTTGTTCACATTGCTTTTGTAGTAAACCCTACGATCTCCACTGTCAGTAATGATTTCCTACGGAAGACTGTATCAAAGGGTCTTGATACAGTCTGCTTTCAACCTCAGCAGACTACGTGCACTGCATTATTCGGTTCTAAAAAGATGATTACCTTACTCAAAATATACCAGCTCAGTGTGACATCCTGTACTTTGGTAAACCATGTATTTTTCTCACATTCTCTTTGCCTCCCTACAATTAGTTTTTCTTTCTTTCAAAATTTGTTCTAAGACTTAACTCTGCAGCCCCCAACATAAGAAGGACATGGACTGTTGGAGTGGGGCCAGAGGAGGCCCCGGAGATGCCGGGAGGGCTGGAGCCCCTCTGCTGGGAGGACAGGCTGGGAGAGCTGGGGGGGTTCAGCCAGGAGAAGAGAAGGCTCCGGGGAGACCTTCCAGCCCCTGCCAGTGTCTGAAAGGGGCTCCAGGAAAGCTGGGGAGGGACTTTATATAAAGGCGTGTAGTGACAGGACGAGGGGTGACGGCTGCAGACTGGCAGAGGGCAGATTTAGATGAGATCTCAGGAAGAAATTCCTGGCTGTGAGGGTGGGGAGCCCCTGGCCGGGGTTGCCCAGAGCAGCTGTGGCTGCCCCATCCCTGGAGGTTCAAGACCAGGTTGGACGGGGCTTGGAGCAGCCTGGTCTAGTGGGAGGTGTCCCTGCCCAGGGCAGGGGGGGCTGGAATTAGATGGCCTTTAAGGTCCCTTCCAGCCTTTGTATGATTCTGTGATTCTATGATTCTACTAAGTTTTAAAAATACATTTTAGAATATATATATTTTCTAAAAATATTTCTAAAATTATAAATATTATATTTGCTACAGTGAAATCCTAGGCAAACTTTCATTCAAATTCATTAAACGCTGGCTGCTTTTACTTGTAGTTTCGTATACCAGTTCTTTCCATATGGGAGGGAAGAGATTGTATGTATCCCTCAATGTTTCTTGCATTAAGAAATACAGTTTGTTTCTCATAAGATATTGTAATTTCTGTTATCCTACTGCTGTTTCCTTTATATATCTTTCCCATCTGTCATCAGCCTTATGTAAATCAAAACAAAGGTCCTCTTTGCTCACTCTGAAGTAACACCATCTCTTGTTAGTTAATTGATTATTAATGAAATCAATTTTTGGTGGAGCTCTGCCATCATTGGTGGCATTTATTTTCTGCATTATGTCTGGGAAATTAAATTCTTCCATAAACAAGGAATTATTTTCCTGTAATTTTACAACCCTTATAATTTATATTCAAGTGTAAATCAAGGAAGGTGGCTGTAAAAGATGGTCAGCCGTAGCCTTCTGGGGCAGTTTGTGTCATCTCTTGTCCCAGTAATTTCCACCCGAAGAGAATGTATTTCACCTCCTGGGAGCTCCTGGGAGCTTGATACGGTTTTGTATATATTTCATTATTTTCTTTTTAATATTGTATTCTTTATATTTCATTGAAGCAGTTTAGTTCTTACTAAACTAGTCTCTCTTCTTCTCCCTCTGCTGCTAGGCAGGAGAGAGGGAACATCTGTCGCTCGGCTTGCTTGGGCCGATCCGCCCCAAACCCACGACACCAGCTCTCCTGGGAATCTGTCCCATTGCATTCCCAGTGGTACAGGTGCAGGCTTTTCATGGAGAAAGGCAGGATACCGCCCTTTGCCAGGAAGGGTTTGTCATCGCTCTGAAAGGAGACCCCTCCTGCGTGAACAGATTTCTTCACACTTGGCCATTTCGTTACCGTTCAGCGATACCCTTCCTCCTCCGCTCTCGTTTCTGTCTCTCCTAAGAAACTCCATACACAGTGCATTCGTGGGACTGTTCTGTCCCCAGCTGAAGTGCAGCAGGCGTCTCCGTGCTCCAGAGGAGTGGTGTGTGACCTTGGAGCTTCTGGTTTCTCGTACTGCCTCTGGCATTGCCATTCTCTCTGTCCGAGACAATGTTCTAGGAGACGGGGCCATCCTGCCGGCGGCGTGCGGAAGAGAAGCCGCGTGCTGCCAATGGTCAGCAGGTGACCGAATGCTTTTCACAGCCAAAGATGGTCTCAAATAGACATTGGATAATTTCGCTGCCTGTCTGAAGACCCTGCCTCCATAGGTCCTCAGGCCCTGATCACCCACTCAGGATTATCCCAGAGAAGTATTGAAAGAAAGTTAGGGAACAGAAACACTGTTTTTCATGCTTATTGACTTGGCCCCTTATGGATATAATTTTTCAGTACTTTTCTGGCACCCAGAGCCCATGAGAACAGTGAGGGCATTTCCTATGGAGAGATCTATTTGAGTTAACAAATCATCTCCCTGTCTTCCTCGTTCTTTGCTTCAGAGAAATGATTTTAGCCACAGCATGCAGACATTCACTGAGATTCTAAATTTCAGCAGGGCCAGGGGAGAAATGTGCTCCCACATACCTGATCCCCGGAATCCACCAGAGATTTGCTTCTCGGCAGCAAGTGCAACATCAAACAGAAAATAAAGGACTTCTTGAAAAATGACATTGCCGAAGTTCTTTTCACCCCAGTCACTCACGGCTGCACAGGCCCAGCGGCTGTTTTTGGGAGTGCCTCCAGACAGAGCTGGGTGATGCAAAGCATTTTTCAAATGTTTGCACAATGAAGAATTGCCATCATAGGGTGAGGAGCAACTGGTTTTGGAAAGTAAATATTGTGCATTTCTATGTTAGACAATAGCTAAGGGCAGCATGCACTGTAGCTGGAGCCTGAGGGGGAAGCGTGGCAGTGAGTGGAAAGAGAGCCTTGTCTCCTGCGTTAGGAGGAGACCTTGGCTGCGCGGTCCGAGTAATGCTTTCCCTTTCATCTGTTACTACTGGCTGCAATGCATCATGCTTAATTTTTCAGAGATGTAAAATTAAATTAGAAAGGGGGAGAGCAGCAAAAGGTTCCGTGAATTGGAGAAAGAGTAATAATTGCGTATCTGACTTGTCTTCAGACCATTCCATCAGATCAAAAGATGCAAATACTACCACAATTAAATGCTGATGAAGAAAACTTGGCAAATGTGTGCTCTGTTTCTGAACATCATCTTTCAGCTCCGACTCAGGTAGAGTTTTGTACAGGCAGCAGTATATGTCATAGCTTAATGGAGATGACAAAACAAACCTGAAACGTTTTTATTCTATGGGCACAACTACATGCTACGTATCATGTTTCTTAGAGATACTAATGCAAGTATACGATAGTATTAATGGTACTAGCATTAACACTCTTTGTCTTTTAATAATACCTAACTCCCAATATATGTCCCAGCTCCAATTAGGGATGTCTGAATAGTTTGGAAAAACAAGTAGTTTTGGTGCCTTCACAGTCAAGGCAGTTAACAGTTCAGCTATTTATAGTCTACAGCATCAATCCAGGTCTTTCCTAAGCATTATATTCACATTATGTTTGTGACAAAAACCTTTGCAATGGGAACTTGCATTCTGATTTTAACCCTTTCAGGCAGTATTACCACATCAGGATTGTGATTCTGTAAGGTGCACGTGAGTCAACATTGGGACCCATGGAGTCGAAGTTCTCCTGACTGCAGAATCAAAGTGCAAAGACTCACTTGGCTCGTGGGATAGAGAAGCCTTATTCAATATCTCACATCTTGTTCTATAGTCTGAAGATACGTAATGTGAGTTTCCAGGGGATGTTTGCTTGAGGGGTGAGGAAAAGGGAAGGTCCCAACATCCTACCCCGTTATTTTGTTTCACCATAGATTCATTAGCAGTTAGGAAAAATGTTTCATAAGTGATCACACATTTCTTGTTCAAAACTGTATTGTAATGTGAATTACATGCCCATGAGAATACAGAATAATCCTTCCTGTTTACAGAACCAAAGCTGCACAGTCTAGACCTCAATTTCCCCCAGGTCTGTGGTATTTATTTAAAGCTTCGGTTTTGACCTAGATCCAATTCTCATTTCTGAAAGCTACATAAAGTTATGACTTGCAGCAATTTTCTTCTTAAGGGCATCAATGTATATAAATGTAAAATCAAGAATTCCAGCCTCTTATCACATGAACTACATGATATTTTCAAGAAGAGTCCTTGTTTCTACATAAAGATATGCACAGGATATTGCAGGCAGGGGAAAAAAACATGTCGTCCATATATATTTGTTATTAACTGCTTTAACTTAACTTACCTGGTTTTATATGCAGCATTGTCAGGGGAATTAATTGCATCAGAGCCAGTGGAGAGAGGAATCAAGGAAGAATTCTGGTCACAACAAATTAAGCTTTAATACTGCAAAGTTGTCATTATGTGTATCAAAGGCTGTTGAAAGTCGTGTTGCTGGGAATAACTAGGAGGCTTGTTAATGCAGTCATGATCATCTTTCTGACAGAAGCTCACTTTTGGGAAACACGATATGAAATTTTCCTTAGGTTCTCATCTCTTTCCCACACTGTGTTTATTTCACTCTTAGTATGTTTCCTCTTTAATTTCTCAGTTAGGAAGTCATTTTTCAGCATCTGCAAAACTGTATAATGAATGATGAGCAAGTCTGAAAGGAGTCCTAAGTGAGTGCAAGTTACATCTTCTTTTCCTAGTTTTGGGAACGAGTGTTGCCTCAACTAATTTGAGCTGAAGCCCTTGCATAGATGGGGTCATACTGTGCTTCTAAAGATAGCTACGGTACAAGGCAAATCCCTAATTTCTGCTTCTTGTAGTTTCATTTTGAAAGACACTGTTTTCTTCCTAGCATGTCCTTTTTAGGAGAGTAAGCCCTAAGTGGGTGTATTTCTTCCTTTCTAGTAATCTCTGTAATACCTTCGCAGTCGCTCGGGGGCTGACCCTTCATTCTGTGAGTGGCCGGAACCGCCACTGAAGTCCGTAGCAGTTTAAAAAAGTGCAGAATCAAAGAGGAATTCTGCTAGCAGCTTAAAGGCTTACAGAATGTGTAGCAGTAATGTGGACATTGTTTCCTCGGGATTTTATATGCATTCTTACATGTGTCTATCCCATGCAAATCTATCTGTGGAATTCCTTTTCCGTCCTTCCTCAGTAATTCTTTTTCTTTAAGATTGGGCAGGAGCCCGAGTTCTTTTGCCAAATGGAGTAACATGAAGCAAAAAGCAAAAGCGTGCCAATAATAATGCAGCAGGCAGGGCACACATGGATGCCTCTTCTACTTGAAATCCATTTGACTGTGTCTCATTTATGCTAAGATCACCATACACTGGTCACGCAGAAAACAAACAGACCCTGTGTAAGAGTGGTGTAAGTAGGCATGACTTTAAATGATAGCTGATCCCAGACTTTCCTGGGCCAGCTGGTGAATTGGACAAAAGGCAAGACCAAGTGCATATTTTAATTTGTATTTATCACAAGTGCATATGCTAATTGCTTGTTATGCAGTAGTGGTAAAATAAAAAAAACTGCTTCAGTTTTTGTTGTCAATACAACTAATTTATTGGTCCTCTGAATGTAATGAATATTCTTTCTCTATGTGAATGATCTCTATATATCTGTAAATCATTAAATGCAAGATTCCTTCAACGGGGTCAGCACATCTCTAAGTTACTGTGTACCTGCTGTGTTCCAAATAGTGACCTTCGTGTCTCTTCTGTCTTATTTAGCTTTTAGCCCCTCGAACGCTGTGTTTTCATGGTAGGGCACTAAGCATGCTTCCGCTGATATCCTGTACTGTCTTGCAGTTCTGTACAGCTGTACAAAACGCTGCTTAAAGGAAGCAACATCCAGAGCCATCTGGAGATGTACTTAATTTCTCAGGGGTGGACGCAACCGTGTTTCAGACAAGGACAGGAGTGACGGAGCAGGGGAGCAGCTAGAGCACGTAGGGGAAGCCCTGTCCTGTCCGCTGGTGAGCTCTCTGGACACTAAACCAATCCACCGCAGAGCTCCTGCGTGTTCCTCACTCAGGGTTTACTCTTGCTCTAAGGAGAACTGTGTACATTAATTGAGCCGCCTGCAGAAGTGCCACAGCACGGGAGCCTACAGGGAAGGTTAGTCTGGGTCCGAGCCTCAATGCTGCTCTTCAGGTCTCTGCGGGAGTCACTGGCAGGCGGTGGCGGGGCACAGACAGGACTCCTGCCTTTCAGTGACCATCCTCATGTTCTAGAGACCTTTCTTCTCCACTTTCTCTCCCACTGGCACCTCCTTTACAGGATGAGGATCCCAGTAGATGAGACCAGGAATCCTCAGCATGGATATTTCCTCTCCAGTGGGTCTGCCCAGGCAGGGAATCTGGATCAGCGTGGAGAATGCTATGGATGGTCGCCAGGCTTGTGTTTGCCAGCTGGAGCAGAGCACGTGGCAGCGGGGACGTATGTACGGACCCCTTCCCAGGGGTGGGACCAGCTAAGCGTTCGGTGCTGCCGGTGCAGAGGAAAGCTCTTGCAACTATTCCGATCTCCAGCAACTGTAGTCCCATGCCAGGCGGAGGAAAAATAAGACATGATCCACTGATGTCTCTGCTTATGCACAAAGAGCAGATTTTCATATAAGACTGGAGTATTTAACGTGTAGGAATGTAATATCAGTTGTGTTAATTTGCTTGATAAAAATAACATTTTCTGTGACCTACATTCAGTGATTCAGCATTTTTGAGATAGGTCTTTGATGAAAATAAATGTGTCCAGAGGTTTGTGTGGAATGAAGATTATATTTGGATCAAATTAAAAAGTGGTCCATACTGTGCTGGATGGTTAAGCTGTAAAATTTAACCGATGAAAGGGTAAAAGTGATAATCTTGCTTTTACCAGCTCAGCAGTAAACAGAGCAGGTGCAAGCCATGTTTAATCCATGACTCCTGGGAAATGGTAATGTTAATTTCTGTTGTCTCCCTCTGCCAGATGCCAGGCGCTCTGAATTTCTAATGGAGAGCTCTAGCTAGAAAGACTGATAAGGTACAACTGAGCACCTGGGTTGCATCAAAACGAGAATAGCTCTGTTAAGTGCTGCTTATTGTAATATCCAAGTGTAGGCAACACCTGTGGTATGACTTTATAAATAGATAAACTGAGCTGTGTTCACACAAGGTTAATTCAGAAGTTGTCAGCTTGTTAGGCAGCTTTCCAGCCGTGTGCTGATGGCACGTGCTCATGACACAAGAAGAATTCATGCTTTATGTTAAATATTTATATGGTACATTGTGACATAAGGTTGGGGTTTTTTCCTTGTCTTTAAAACTCCTAGCCTGCTTCTGCATTAAAAGGAAGTTTCAAGCAGACGTGATTTTAACATTTTCTAATGTCTTGGAGTAGGTATGCCAGCTACCATGATCTAAAAACATTTGGATGGTCAAAATGACTTACCACTGGTAGCATGCACTTGCAGAGAAATTAAAATTTTGGCAAAGGTGCTGTTAACTGTTTTCTCATCTAGTTTAATCTGTTACGATGTTTTTTCTCAGTTTACAGTGACAGTCACTGTACCCCATGGAGTTTACAGCACTGAAACAGCACATCCTTTTGGTATTGTGTACAGATCTGAGTAAGAGATCCTCTTGCGGAACATCCTACAGCCCTTGGTTTTGATTAGCTTTGGATCTTTAGATTGAATTTCCTTCATGTTCAAATAATTTACATTTGGAAATCACGAAGGAAAAAATGCAACTTGCCAGCCACCACTTCTTCCTAATTACTCAGTGTGTAATGTGATTGATTCATGAAATTAATAGATAGTCAGCAATTTATCATCAAACCCCTTGGTACTGTTCAGAATTCATTTAGATTCTGTGTTGTCTGATATACCATAAACATCCTACTAAGGTATATTTATTTGTTTCTACATTACTTTGATAGCAAAAGAAAACACCAATTCTCCATAAAGATAAGTGTGCTTTTTATTTGGACGTATTTTTCCTTTCCTGGATTGTAGAGGAAAATTACAACTACTGACATTTATTGAATGAAATTGGACCTTTTCAGTTTAGTCAAAGCTTTGAAAAGTAGCAAAGAGGTGAGTGTTTTGAAAAATGTGTTCTGTGCTCGGGTAGCTACTGCTTATATCGGATGGGATCATTCCCTGGATTTTCTAGCGTTCATCAGTAAAAACATGAGACATATTTCTGCAGGTACTGGCACCTCTGAGTAATGCCAGTCACGTAAGCGGCCCTACTCCCTTGTAGGATACAGCCGAAACAATATAGTGCAGAATTAAAGGACATGCAATACCTATGATGCTGTAACGAGGGGGGAAAAAGAATATCCCGCACGGCGAGTTGAGCTCATTAAGTTGTTAGTATTGGAGATGAAAAACCAGTTGCAGTAAGTATGATCCTTGCTTGAATTTTCACTCTTTTTATCTGTATTTTATAATCCTACTAGCCAAGCACCTTCACCTGTAAGACTCCAAACTTCTCAACAAGTTTGTAAACCTGTTTCTGTTGGATTAGTTTTATTAAAAGGATGAGGAAGGGATTGTGGAAGATGGGAGGTCTTTGATTCTCGGATGATCTTTAGACTCTCAGACTGCATGGATAAGGAAAATAAGCTACATATTTCAGGTCTGTTTGTTTTTCATAAGTAACCAGTTAAAATTAATAAGTAAACTTTTAAAATAAGACGTTGTCCTTAATAGCACCAAGGGTTTTTAAAATGCTTCTGCAGCTGGTTTTTAGTGAGTTGTTCCTCATCTTCGGCATAAGCTTTGCTTGTTGGTTTTCATTGCTTTCTCTGTAAGAAATTTTCAGAGGTATTTTATACCTCTTTCTGTTCCGATTACCAAATACTACAGAAAATTTTGTCCAATTACTACCTTCGATAAATGGTTCTTGTTCTGAGCTTTGTCTTTTGAACCCGTAACTATTAAAAATAAATGAAAGTATCAAAAATTCTGTTTCCAGTGTACATGTGCTGGATATATTGGCTTGTGCTTCTTGCTCAGTTGGCAAGATTCTTCCTGATCCTGCTTAATTTGTCTTGATTCACCTCGATTCTTCTCTGTCTAATTGTCACGTTGAAATTTCACTGCTGTGGAAAGCAACAGTCATTAACAGGAATAAGTAAGACTGCAAAGCGGCAACGTTTCGGTACAAGGTAGATCCTTCCTTCCTTCCCTCACAGTGCTTGAGCTGCACCTTCCTCTAAATCTTGAATCCTTGTGGTTTTCTTCGAGTGTGCACTTTAGCTGAAAGCATCAAGAACAGCAATTGCCTGTATGGTAGCAGCTTGCTTACTCTGTTTTACTTATCCCTTTCTGGATCTGGCTTCTAGATCCCAGCGCTGCTTTTAAAAATTCCTTTTGGCAGTATTGCAAATTATTTCCAAATTGGGATGAGCTTCCCCCTACACACAGAGTGGTCCTTAGTCTGAAGTCTTTGCTTATGCTTCTACTAAAACTGAGCCAACGAGAGACCGTTGAAGGGGAATGCAAGTGGTCTAAGACAATTTCTGGTTTAATTTTGGAGCAGTTACTTAGGATCAGGTTATTAAGGATATTTCAAATGAGAGGTGAGTGCCTACGTATGTAAAACATTGTCCTTTAATCTTCCCTGAGCTTCAGCTTGCTCAACGTTAATGAGAACTAGTACTTGTATGAGGGTTTTTCTTAATTGTTTTTTATAAAGTTAGGTATCAAGTGGTATGGAAATGGAAAGTATTACATTAGTGGGCAGGTTGATCAAGAATACCCTGTTTGATAGGACTCAATCTTTCAACAGGTGGCATGTTCAAGTGGTGAGTGATGTATAATATTTACCAAAATTTAGTATTAGAATTACTTTTTAGAGACATGCAAACCATATTTTATCTTCTGCTGAAATGTTTGCCTTCCTTTATTGAAAGGATTTGTGATGAAGGGACTCCTGCTGATCGAGAGGTCCAGAAACAGGTAGTGCTTTTTTGGCAAGCTTGCGTGACCAGAGTTCACACCAGCAAGTTACTTATTTAAACAGGCTGATAAGAGCTGTTCCCTGCAGGCTCGGGCAGATTTGTGTTCAGAGGGGCACTGGTGCTGGGACCTGGGGTGGTTTCTCTGCACCCTGGCACTCCGGCTGGAGCGCTGCTGGACCGTTCCTTTGCAGGAGTGCCGTTCCTGCCGCACTGGTGTAAACGCAGGAAGCCCTAAGCAGTAATGCAGCTTATTCCAGCCCTCTCGGACAGGACCAGCGTGTGAGAGTTGCTGAGCAGCTCCCACAACTGCTGCCTTAATGAAAGTGTCGCGTGAGGAAAGGCTGGATTGACACCTCGTTGTTTGATCTGTCGTGTCTGTCTCGGTCTGTTTGTGAGGACATTCTCTCTGGTTTGCATGGGTTTTTCCCTTGGCACAGATATAATGTATATTTAGACCGGTACTCCATTAGACATTCATTTGGTTGAAGGGTTTCTCACTCTATCCAGTACTGCTTTGGTGCGTCTGGAGCAAAATTTAATAGAGCACACAGTTTAGCGTTCGCCGAAAATAAATAGGAGAGGGTGGCAGGGATTTTCTAATGTAGCTATGAAAGTTTTACAACAGCTTCTTTACACAAAAGTCATTTTGCATTTCCTTTTGTGTTTCTGGAAATTACTTAGTTTAATTCCTATACCTTCGGAAAGAATAGACACGCGTAATTTTTCTCTTAAAATTTTGGTGAAAGGTTCTACAGGAATCTTTAAGATACAGTTCCATCACCACAGATGTGTCTTTTAGACCAGCATTAGACAGTTGTCAGTGGCATAAAAATCAGTTTCAGAATTGGCATGAATTGGCATTTTGGCTGGCAGCAGCATCAGAGAGCAGTATATGGAGAAAGAAATTTGCCCACTCGTGACTGTATTTCTTGTAAGCCAGGATGGAATCCTGGTGAGGAGAAATTTATGCTGATGTTGGCACTTCTTACACCTTTTTGAGGGAGTACTTAAATTCATTCTTTTGATTAACTCCATGAATTCCATAGGATGGTTCAGTGGAGGCAAGTGAAATGAATTTGCTTTAATAAAGTAAATAAAGTAAATTTAAAGGAATTGAATAAGGTACATCTACGATTATGATCCACCTTCATATCTTAATGTTAAACCCCTTTGAGAGTAGAGCTGTGTGAAGCCAAAGTAGGTAGCGGCCTTCCAGATCAGGCTCATCAAAATACTGAAGGTATTCCTGAGTCAACAGAAATGAAAGTTATACTAAATCTTCCAGGACATCAGTGGTAGATGGAGATCCAAATATGAAATATTTCCCAAGAAGAATGTAATTCCTTTATGAATTTACAAGGAATGGATTAACAAGAGCTGCTGGATCTTTATTTAATGTGTTTTAGAATTAATATGAACTGAATTTTCTACCAGCAATTCAAAATATGCCCTGCCATACTTTTCACAGGTTCTTTTCTCCATGCGCAAGCTTAAGCATTTGTGGGAAGAAATCAGAGTTCTGTTCTAAGCCCATTTTAGAGTGACAGACAGACACCAAGGGGAAACCATTTGACTCAAGCGGGTGTCCTTTACTGATGGTTTTAAACCCAGTTTTCTTTAGCCGATTTTCCTTGGGAGCTATATAAAATCGTTTTGGAGGCTGTAGTATCGGAACTGAGAAAGATGGCTCCAGTACGTAAAAACACTATTAGGTCACTTATAACTGAAAGTGGAGGTCAAAATCGGTGATATTTGTTTTGTGTCTGTTAGGTAAAGAAGCAAATCACTTTGTTAAATATAAGAAGACAACACTGACAGGGAAGGAAAAGTTGTATGTGAAAGGATGAGAGATTTGTCTTTCGATGAGAGGGAGAGCAGGGTGTGTGTCTCAACACTCATATATACAGAAACTAATCTTTATGCTTAAAACAGTGACCTGGAATAAAGACCTTGGTTCTGTAATCAGCTCTGTTCCTGATGCTCGGTGATACTCTGTTTTGTAGTAAGCAAATTGTGAATCTTTTGGGGCTTTATTCACAGTTACGTTGAAGACCTTTAACACCCCTCTGGCATCTTGCTCAGTCTGCTAGACAATATTCCTTCCGCACCAATAATGTTATCAAAAATATTGAAGAAAACCAACTGAAAATAAAACCCTCAACATCCTTTAGTTGATCCAATTATCTGTCTCTAAAAAAAGGTTTTAACACCTCCCACACAGAACAGCAGCCTCAGTAATTTGGCAATGATAACAGCGCATAATCAAGAAACATGAGGCTGAGATACGTGGTAATACATGCCATTTTGTGTGCAGGAAGAGCTTTGTTTAAGTAAATATATTTTCTTTTTAAGTACCTTTTGGATTACTTGGTATTAGGTTGCTCATCCCATTAGTCTCATATAGTTACTACAAATGTTCAGCTGCAGAAACCGTAACTGGGTGAATTGGAACATTCCTGATGACGGCAGAGAGCAGATCAGGCTTTCCACCTCTGGTTTTTGGTGATGTTCTCGGTGTATTTGAAGATAGGGAGTAACTGTGACTAACACCTAGAACAAAGGATCGGAAGGTTTGGTTATTTAGCTTCTACCAGTGACTAACTCACAGCTAACCTGAAGCGCACCGTCATTAGAGAGCAGTGCTCTGACAGGTCCTTTTAATGATACCCTGCCATAACTGCCCAGGTGGCATTACAACATGGTGCTTTATCAGGGAACTGCATCAAAGGCCTAACATTCAATTACGATAGGGTGGGTTGGGAAATAAAGCAGTCTGCTCTGTTTAAAATGCAAGGATTTGTGTTCACTAGTGAAACGAGAGCACCCCCTGCATTGTAAACCTGCTGACAGGCTACAAGTGAAGGTTTAAACTTCATGTCTGTACCCGCGACGAGCCTCAGAATTATTTCCGTATGGAGTGTGCACGGAGGCAGGGACAGATCTGCGCAGAGCCTCGGAGCCTGGGCGCTGCGGTGGCGGGACCAGCTTTGCCCTGGAGTTACACCACGGCAGGACGGGGTGGTTTGAAATGTCACAAAAACCGCGGCTGGAATGCCAGATTGAAGGAGACACGTTCACACCCGGCCCTGACGTTCGGACCCAGAGGAGGGAGATCGGATACAGTGAAGAATGAAGGACTATCCGCAAAAATTTCCGCTGGGTATTTATAATATTCCCAAAGACCTGGCTGCACGCTTGTCACCAGCGTCAGTTTCACATCAGTGCGCAGCCAGCTAAATTGAGATGGTGGCTGTTTGTACGCGAGAAAACCCGACTAGTGTGTTACGTACAGCAGGTTACGTGTCACTGAACTTACAGGCAGAGGGTCGCGTTTTGCCTCCCAGTCCATAAAGTCTACAGCCAGACAAGGAGCACTTTGGGACTGTTTATTGTTTTGTATCGCTGGTTAAAAAAAATTCACAATAAACAGCATAATGCAGTAATAATAGTTTTCTAAAACAACAAAAGAGGAGATTGTCTTCCCTATCGTTATTGCGGTAAAATATTTCCCTTAGAAGAAGAACTAATTAGAACAGTTCAAAAAATATGGGTCATTTGGTAGCACAATTAGTGTCGCCAAGCCAGAGGGTATCTGGGGGCAGACACAGACTCGGGAAGAGCGAAGTAGTTTAAGTACGTCCCTGTGGCAGGACAAAAATTACCCTGGAAAAAGATCTTGTTGGCAGAGAGGGATTTGGGTTTCTGTCGCGTCCTCCTGGACATCACGTTCCGAGCGCTACTCTGGGCCCAAACCTCTCCTTCCAGGAGTCCCAGGGGCGCCCTCGCCGTACGCCCCTGTGGACAGTCTGTGCTCCCGCAGCCATTACGTAACCCCGGCATAATCAGCCGTTCCGCTAAATTATTTGGAAAATGGCACTCGGCTTCCTCAGCGGGCGGCACTTCCCCGTTCGCTGCTGCCTGGAGCCCCGGTTCCTGGGCACCGGCGCTCCCGCCGGGACCCGCCGCCCCTCCCCGCGCCGTGAATCCGGCGGGACGGCCCGCGGGAGCCGGGACCCGCCGCCTCTCCCAGCGGCCGCTCCCAGCCGGGGGCACCGCGGTGCTGCCGCCCGCTCTGGCGGGGCCCAGGGCACCCTGCGCCGACGCGGGGGCGGG
>VZSF01011137.1:18072-95288 GCA_013398295.1 Chionis minor
CTGCCGCCCGCCCCGCGCTGCCCGCGGCGCCGCCGTCCCCCTCCTCCGGGCCGGGGACCGCCGGGGCTGCCGTTCCTGGGCGGAGGCTCCTCAGGGCGGGCGGCGCTTCCCTCCTTTCCGGCCAGATTAGCGCGATCCCCCCCGGCCCCCCCCGGGCCGGTCTCGCTAAATAGTCCTGTAGTTCCCACTTACTTGTCTCTCGCGTTAGGTAACCCTAACTTCCTTTGATTTCCTTGCTTATTTTCCTCTTTATCTTAAAAGCAGAAACTAAAAATTATTTTCCTCAATCGTGTGAGTTAGTGATTAGAGGTTCGTTAGTACTGATAGGTAACAGCCATCTCCTTTGAGTCGGGCTTTTTTGGCATTTCATTGGCACTTACAAACCTAACATTGTACTGGCACTGAATTTTGTGAGCTTTGGGGTGAAGGTGGACTGAGTTTGGCTTCTAGAGGTGAAGAGTTGAACAGCTGAAACAGACAATGTGCTCAGAGAGGAGGAGGAGGAGGAGCAGTGGGGAAGGAGAGGTCTGAAGCACAGAGATTAGGTAATTTGGCTGCTGTTACACAGAAAGTATCAAAACTGGGAGTGGAACCCATACTTCCTTTGGTTTTGGACCTCTGCCTTTTTCCCAATTGTTTTTCTTCCCAAGAACATTTCTGAATTGTTTGTAAGTTACTCCCTCCGTCAGCCTTCTTTGTGGTCTGTCTTTCTGTAAAAGTAAACTGAAGAAGAGAAAACTGTCAGTCAAATCTGTATTTCCTTTGAGACTAAATGATAGTTTTCTCATTTATGAAATACTTGATGTTTGTCCAAGTAATATTGACTTCATCAAGCCGTGAGGTAAGATGGCAGCCTCAGTTCTGTGTATGCGTCTTTTCTCTGTCCTACTTTTCCTGAAATGCAGTTCTAAAGGCAGACATCAGAGTGTCTGCATCCAGTATGCTCTTCTTTTTTTGAAAATAAAAGTTCCTCTTTGCTCTCAGGACTGTGGGGTACCGTACCTTACAAAGGTGGAAGATAAAACATAACTTCTGTGACACTGGTTAAAAGCTTCATTCTCTGAATGAAAAGTTGATTGGACAAAACGCAGGACATAGTATTAAAATGTTGGGGGGTTTCTTAACTTTGGTTTTTTAGAAGAGTGAATCAGGTATGTTAAGCGCAGTAGCGCTAAGAGAAGTACTTATGATGTTGGACTGATACGGAATTAATGAGGTATCATAGTTTTATGTGTTGTCTTTGGTTAAAATTTTAGCCCAAAGTGGTGTATACATGAGATGTTATCTGAAGTTTAGCAAACTCTGCTAAATTCCACTACGGAAAACCCCGTGAACTCCAGGAAATGACACTGCTGCTTTTTACTGTATCTTTGCCCATACAGTAAGAAGTAATGTGTTTGGATTATTTTATTGACATGTATTTAGTATTTAAACCTTTAAGGCCTTAAAAGGAACCTTTTCCAGTTTGGCTGGTATCACTTTGCTGGGAAGACTTCCTGCTTAATGAAGTAACGTGCGCAAGTAGGTTTGTGTGCAACAGGCTGAGTCTGCAGCACAGCCTGTGTCATCACATGGCAGTGACCAGGTAGAAAGCTGCAGGAACTACTCCTTCCCTTCCTCGGAATAGCTTACCACTGATGACAGCGAGACTGTTCTGTCTTGAACCTTCTCTGTCGTACTAGGCAAATTTTAAAACCTGCTTAGAGGACAAAACTGTGACTTTATTTGGTGGGTTAAGAATTGTGAATTGTGTTTAGAAACAGCTTCAGCCCTATTGTGAATTTCTCTCTCATGTGTCCCATGACGGGCTGCTCTGATTTCCTGTCCTGCGACAGGCAGTTGCTGGTGGTCTCTGTTCTGGGCCTTGGTAGTCTCCCCTGTTCACCGTGACGCTCAGTCTGATGCGTACGAGTTGTAAATGTGTGAAGAATGTAGTGGGCTTTTCATAAAATAATTAGTAACTGGTTTCAGAGTCATTTCAGGATCCCACAATTCTTCACCTAGCAAGAAGGGTTCCCTCTTTGACAATGGAGAAACATTTTGATGTGTGTTGCCCTGAGCTTGTTACAGGAAAGGTGGGAATTCACAGAAAAAGGAGGAGGGTGTCTGTAGTTGTGATAGTGAACTTCGTGGAATAGTTCATGGAATATACCTATAATAAATGAACTTCTCCTTTGGGGAGGAAACTGGAAAGCAGGAAGTGGTGGTGGGCAGGTTCTAGCAAGACTGGATTGGATTTCTTGTTCAATAATGCTCAATTTTGTGGCACTGCTGTGGAAGGATGCCAGACTGTGTGGCTGGGGACTGTCAAGTTCCCAGGGCCTTCATGGAGATGAAGGGCGCCGCTCTCTTTAAGTTAGGCTTCATGGTGTTTGCAGATGAAGGCACGCATCGATGATGTGTTCTATATTTGTCTTCCATTTTTGAGGTTATATTTCTAAACTAATTTAGTTTTTTTCTTTTCAACAGTAAGTAGAGGAGGTAAAGGAAATAAGGTTTTAGCTGTTCCCCAGTGGGGTTCATAGCAATTATTGTAGAATGTAGGAAAAACAAGATGCTGAAGATGTTAATAGCTAAAAATACTTTGACTGCCTTGGATTTAATTTATTCAGTGAATGGAAAAGGAGGATACTGATATGTACTGTGATAGTTCTGAATTTAAGGTTCACTTTATACTGGAGGTGAGAGCTGGGGGCAGGTCTACTGGAAAGGAGCTGACGCAATGAAGTGCTGTAGTTGTTTTGAGCCTGTGGAGTGTTGGTGACTTTACCTGAATGCATGGGGCTGAGATGACTTCCACTTCCAGTACTGTGTGGCTGAAGTAAGGGCGTTTGGGAACTACTTTTTAGCAGCAGTATTTTGCAGCCAAACCTAGTGCATTATAATCTGACACATCTGCTTTACTGTGCTAAAGCTTTACGTTTACGTTCAGGCTCTCTTTCTGTTCTTCTGACTTGGATTTCCGTACCTGACGTTAATTCAGCTGCCTCTCCGAGAAAGCTGAGAATCGGAATCGAGGGTTTGTGTCTAAGGTCAGGCAAAGTATTTCTATCATCTCTGTGCTGTGTGAAGTCTTTGCAAATACAAGGTAACAAGGACTCAAAAATATTTGTATTTTCCTGCAAAACTTGGATAGGTGGTAGCATTTCTAGCAGGTGTCTTCAGTTCTGCGTTTGTGATGGGCTATACAGTCTATTCAGTTGAATTGAGGCTGGGGGACTGGTGCCTACATCCGTCTTGGTTTGTGCTGAGAACCTCAGTCGTGGGACTTCCCTCCTGGACCGGGCGGGTGTCGGGGCAGCGAGTCCTTCCTGGTGAGCTTGGTCGTGTACAGGCCAGGAAAGATGTTTAGGAATTGGTGTATGGTATCCAGAGGCGCAAATCCAGAGTATCTACATGTTCATGCAGCTGTAGCTACTATAGTCAGCTGGCCGTAGATGACAAGTTAAAACTTTGAGGTTAAGTCACTTTTTTTATTTCATTTGAGTTCTGTAACATATATATACACTTGTGAAAATTGTTGCTTTGGCCTGATGTTTCACTGGAGTTCTGTCAGACTGGGGCCCCGTTGTGGCCTGTGGTTTGGTACAATGTAAAATGTATATGACACTTGCACATAATAAGAAATGCCATTTTCTAAGCATATGCAAGTGAGCGACTCGGATCACTTGAAGTTTAAAAAAAATCTTGCATGTAAAGTGGAGATTTTAATTAGCGGCATATACTTTTCTTGGGAGCGGTCTGTCTTTCCTCCCCGCTTTCAAGCACTGAACTTGTTTACTTCTCCCTGTATTTCTTTTTCTCACTTCTGTCCCAGACGCCTGATAATTGTAGCGCTAGAGCTGCGAAGTTGTCTTTTATCTTTTGTTTCTATCTGTGAGTTTGTGACGGAGAGGGAAGAAGCCAGCCCTGGCTCTTTGGGCTGCAGGGGTGTTCCGTGCACGGCTTTGTCCGCAGGCTGGGTCTGCTCTCTCTGCCTCTGGCTGTCGAGCGTCTGGACTTTGCTACGGCTGAAGTCGTCCCTGCGGGAGAAGGTTGTTTCTCACATCTGGAATGCTTGGGTGTATTTGATGATTCCGCAGGTACATGTCAGCCTGTTAAGATAGCACTGCCTGGAGGCGGTCTAAAGGTATGTTGTCGTGGCATCAGGCGCAGGTTGCTGATGCCTGTCAGCTGGTACTGATTTTGCCCCTGGTCCTGTATAAAAAAAAAAAAAAAGGAGTTTGTGTTATGCAGTGAGATACAGCATTCTATTTGAAAAGCACAGAAGACAAAGTTGTATTTTGGGGAGCTACTGAACAACTGCAAGGCAAATTTGAATAGAAGTAATTTTCTGGGCGCTTGCTGTAGGCTGGTTTCAGTCCCTGTCCACGTGTGGTTTACCTGCATGGGATAGAGAGACCAGTCTAAGGCCAGAGGCTGCAAAAAGTCATAGTTCTCTGTTTCAGTCCTAATGCTTCTGTTCTGCAGCAGCAGGACAGCACGAGGAGCACTGGAGTCGTCTTTAAATTTTGTTTTGGGTCTGCTTTTCTATTTGGTGTGTGCATCTAGTATCTGGAGCTTGGTAAGTTTCTGGATACAATTTGCAGTAGCTTCCGTGCTTTTCTGGCTGTGTATGAGCTCTTTGTTTTCCTTGTACTGTTGTGAAAGGTCTTGAGCAACATCAGCGATACCAGAAGCATTCTGCAGACATTTTTATAATCAGAAATGTACTAAGTGTGGCTGGATAGTTGTTTCAGCCTGCCTGCGTAGTTCAAGCACCACCAGTAGCCAAGGGGGTGTGCACGTACAGCTTAGGCAGGGTGACGGTGGGAAGCAAGTTATGTCAGTGAGTTGTCTTCTGAAGGGTTTGTCAGTATGAAATACTGGTACAGAGGATCACCTTGTCCAACGCTACTACACCTACGAAAGTTTCCGTGGTGGTAAGGAAAGGTCATGGCAGTGACTTAACAGTGATGTGACGTTTTTAGGAATACCTTTGCACCCTGAGACCTCTTTGCTATGAAAGAGGTGCAGAAAATTTTAACAGTAGACTTTTGAGTGCTGGCTTTTAAGTTTTCAGTTTGTAGACCAGATCCAGTTCTCCAAAATCTGTCATTCATCCTATGGCCTGTTCTTCTTCTGAGGGACACCTCAGCTAAGAATAGGGATGAGAAACAGAGCTGAATAAGCTCTTTTGGCAAAATGCTGCTACTTTCTTTCTTTCCCACGTTGCTTAACCCAGCCGTACATTGGAGTTGGAATGCATCTACTGTAAAATCAAGATTCTAGAAAATCCCAGCATGTGAAGGTTGTGTGGATGGGTTCCTTTCACATGAACAGAAAGCGGTTAGTCTCGTCAAAAGCAGTGTATCTTAATAGGTTGTATTCCTGTCAAATGGTGGGAGAAAGAGGTACTGATGGCTTTGTCTCCATGCTGTGTGTGCTTCTGATGGTTTGAGCTACCATGATGTGTAATCTTCTCATGCTTCCTAAATGACTGGTCTACTCTGTTTAAAAAAAAAAATAAATCTACAACTCCTGTGCCTCACTGTTGGAGAAATGGTGTAGCAGATGGAAACATACTGGACTTGAGCAGGAATTAATTGTCAAAACTAACATTGAGCAGCATCAAATAAAGTGTGCTCTGCAGAATTTTTTATATATCTGTATATATGCACACAGACACACTTAAGAATCAGACGGTACCTTTGCAAGATAATGATGCCACCCAGATTTTCCAGAAACACTGCCACGAAGGCATAGGATACATAATTATTTAACATGTATATTTTTTACCTTGTCTTAAGATGCCTTTGTGCAAACATGAGATTCTAACACTGAAACTTCAAACAGATCTCGCTCTGTAAACACTTGAAGTACGAGCCTATATTTAGTCCTTATTAAAATTGAGCAGTATGCGGGGTGTGAGTAATTCTTTGACATTACTGGGAAGACTCGTAGGGTAACAGAATAAGGACAGAAATGCAGAACTAACCCCAGCTCACAGTTCTGCTAGTTGCCGACAGTCAACGCTCCGGCCAGGAGGAGCATTGAGAAAGAACCAAGGCTGGGGCTGTGTGGTTGGGAGAGCGCTGCCCCCTGTGGGCGCCTGGCGCTGCCCCCCGTGTTCCTGTGCCACCCTGGCGGGCACAGGGGCCTTCAGCAGCCATGGGAGCTCGTTTGAAACACTGAAAGCATTTGGGGCCAGCGTGGGGAATGCAGGTTGAAGAAGTGTTGGCTTAGATGGCAGGATAGACTTGCAGTCTTCCTGAGGACAAATGGGAGGACTGAGATAATTTGCCAAGAACTGTTGCTGCATCCAGTTGTGATAGGAAATAGCTAATGTTTCTTCTTGAAAGTATTGTAACTTGTGGCATAGGGCAGTAATGATTTCAGGGTCACGTGTCCACAAAGCACGTTTAACTGTGAAACTGGCTTTTGTCACTGTAGAACTATATCCAGAACACAAGGTGGGTTGGAGGAGTGTGTCAGAGGCTTTTTTTATTGCTTCATGGGGAAAAACATTGTAGGAAATTGCCACTTGCCGTCTTCATTACCCTTACTTCTGATGATTAACTGTTGTGAAAAAGAAAAGCTGGTGGCTTTTCAGAAGAGTTCTCTGTGCACATGTATTGGCCTTTAATCCTGCCCGTCTCCCCCGTGAGGGACTTAAATAATGGAGTTTGAGGATAAAACAGGGGTTGTAATGGACAAGTTGTGTAGAGGGGTGAAAAGTTTCAGTTTCTGTCTAGAAGAATACAGTAACAGAGTGACCTGTATGTGATTTGTGATTTTTTTTTTTTTTTTTTCTTCCATTACCTCTGAAAATCTTGTTATCTTACTCGCATCTTTCTAAGTGCGAGGCGGTGATTTAGGCCATATAATACAATTCAGATTTAGGCAGGAAATAGTTTTATTGATAAACTGTTTATTACTGCTTCTTGCATTCAGAAAGAGTAAATACAAGTGTGCACAAGGAACTTGGACAGCTGTGGTTTTAAGTCCTCAGGAGGTTTTTTTCTTGAGACTATATCTAGTAGTGGGGATTTTCCGTAGTTGTAAGGAAGAAGGGAAAATAAAATCAAAGGATAGTTTACTTTTGCGTAAAGATACATTTGTAATATCCATACTGAAGGTTACTTCTGTTAGCTATATAAACTTTGCCTTATCCAATATAAGGGTAGTGATAATGTCATGAAAGGATAGGCTTTTGAAATAACTCCACAACTAATAAAGTTTTCGATAGTTTGTTCCAAATTATTTTTATTGTTTTAAAACTTTAAACATTTGTGTTTTCTTTCGATGGCAATAAGTACTAAAAATCTGAAAGCTGAAAAGCTCAGGTATAAACTGAGAACCTCATTCAAGTCTCTCAAGGAGTGTTACTTAATCTGTTCTTAGGGATTCGTGCAATGAAGGAACAGTTCCAGTCTCTGCTTGGGATACTGTGGGCCTTTGGGAACAGTTGTAGATTTCATTAAGGTGCCGGGATTGTGTTGAGTCAATGAAAGTCATTTGAGATCCTGGGAATGTTTCTTCTTGTTGTGCTGGTAATGGTCATTCAAATCAAAGGGCTGATTGGAATTTGGAGTGCCTGTCATCCTAACATTTTTTTCATTTTTTTTTTAAAGAATGTCTGCAGTGCAAATAGTGCTCCTTCAGAACTCTTGTGAAGTTTTTGTTTGCTTGTGTTGTGTCTCAGCTGAAGGTTGATGATGATTTGAATGCGGTTCCAATACAGTATTTTGAAGCCTATTGTTACACAGGGTTGCACAACCAAGTGGTGGTACTGCTCACGTTTCTGCTGAAACTTATTATCAGAAATTAGGCTGTTCTCTGGCTCAGCTGTTAAATGGAGCATAGCAGGAAAAAACTGAAGTGACGGGAATGCAGTAACTAACGGAATGTGCTTTGGAGATTTTTGTTTTGTGAAATCCAGGAGTTGCAATGCTTGTTGTGCTTTACCTTGTTGTATCAGACGTTACGAGATAGATTAGTCTAAAATGTTTTGAATTTGTTTTAATATTCTACCTGTTACCCATAGGCCTTCAGAACTTATAGGCTTGGTTGTATCTGTATTGGTTTTGAGCCGCTGAAGATTTCGGGGAATAAATAAATGCAGGAGAAACCCTTTGTGAGGAAAAGATAACGATCTGAATCTGACTCGTGAAGAACTGTGTAGGAGTCAAGAACACTTTCCCACTTAATTGCTAGCATAGAAGAGGATAACAGAATTATTTAGGAAAGTCGGGGTAGCTTTTAAAAATCATATTTATCAAAGCCACTGTAAATTAGGGTAATACTACACTCTTTAATCTGGCTACTTTAATACCTGTTAAATACAGAGAAAGTAAACTGGTGAAGTTTATGAAAGATAGCATGGAAGTAGCTAGGGAGCAGAGTCAGATTTGGTCATTCGTTAGTATTTTGAAGGCTACTCTGTTCCGACTTAGTGTCCTAAAGTAACATCTCTGTTCTTGATCAGGTCATTTGAGGGTGCCCAAGTCCAGTTCAAGCGGCCGGTGTGGTGCTGGGTTTGGGCTGGCAGTGGGTACAGCTGGGAGAGCTGACTGCCGTTTGCGTCGCTGCTCTGGCTCGTGCAGTGGGACTCCTGTCGCGTAGCAACTACTGCGCTGAAAGCTTAGCATCAGATGCTGCCCTGAAGTTCACTGTGCCCTAATAATGCTTAATTTATCTGGGCCTCGCGCTGCCTTTATCACAACAGCGAATGTCTTTTGGTGGCGTACTCGGTAATGTCTGTCACGTAGGCTTGCTTTTTCCCCCCGAGCTCAGAGCTGCGCAGTGTCCTGCGTTTTTCAGCCCACTTCCCTGAAGGTTGAGACCTTAGTAACATGATGAATCAGATCGGAGCAAATGGGAGGGAGTCAGGGTTGCAGCGGAAGAAGGGCAGGGCAGGCTGGCCGCCCCGCGTGCGGACACAGGCCCCCAGCCCCTCTCGCTCTGCCGGCGGGGGCGGTTGGCTGGCTGGCTGCCTCTCGCTCCTGGTCAAGGGCAGAAGGGAGCCCACAGCTGGGTGATGTACGGGGGTATTTCAGAATATTGCGGGCAGGCTGGGAGACTGCATAGAGAAGGAGACCAGTTCTAGCAAGAAACAAACTTTCCTTTTCGTAGCTGCTGCGTTTGGTAGTCAGTGGACTATCTCATGAAGGAAGTAGACTTGAAAGAAACTTAGGAAGGCATAGAGACCTATATAAATTGCTTTGAAATATACTTTGTATGAAAATAACATTTTTCCACCTGTTGAAACATGCTAATATATATTGAAGTGCATGTTCTCTTGCCTGTACTTGATCCCGAGAACGCCAGCACAGTTTATCATCGCTGTTTGTTCAGTGAGTGTGTTCGTGTACTTGCCTGCGTACAGGGTTCAGATGTGCTGTGCTCAAATTTGGACATTAATGTAAAACTTGCTTATGAAACGTCAGTCTTCAGACGTGCTGAAGAATCTGCTTCAATAGCTGTTAATTAAAAAACTACCTCGGCCAGGGCTTTGAATTGTTTATGATAACATGTGCTTTTTAAAAGCGGGTAAATAACAGCATAAAATCAGTATTTAACACTGTGAGGCTTTGAAAAAAGACCTTATTTTCTGTGTTGATAGTTTAGGATCATCTACATGCCATCTTGAGACGGAACACTTACTAGTGCGGCATTCTCTGTGAAGCATTATGTTGTGTTAACCTTGCGGTATCACATATAGTAACAGAGACACACTGCGTCTCCTGCGTATTTTAATATACGGAATGGAATCCAGGCCACTTCTTCCGGCTTAAGCACGTTGGATATACCAGACCAAAGGAGGCTAGACTGACTGTATTAACTGTCAGGAAGCCTTATATTGTTGGCATCTTATATATAGTATTTTTTTGATGTTTTGCAGTTCCTTTTGTAAAGAACGGATTCTGACTTCTGGATAGATATTAAGATGTAGTAGGTTGTTACTGTGCAGGGTTACATTTAATACGGTAAGTTTTTAAAGTGAGATGATGTGCTGAGTAAATTTATTAAGTTCTCTACTTTTAGAATCTGTTACGTTAAGATTCTTAACTTCTGTGTTTATTCTGAAATTGTGAGTGATATTTACTGGATTTTATCTAGGTTTCGATTAAAATTAATTAAATTTACAATGTATTTTGACAGTGTTCTTTATTAAAAGAAAACTGTTTTCTGCAATGATTGTATAAAACGGTCCTCTGTGTTTAATTGAACAAATTTCTTTTTGGTTACTTCAGTCAGGATTTTACAATAAATAGCTGTCATTCTTTCATACTTTCACAACTTACAAACAAAAGGAGGTATTAAACATCTCCTACCTTTTCAGTTCCGAGCCATTTTACTAAGCTCCAGTGAATTAAGCATTGGATGCAAATAGTTGAAAAAATGCAAAAGAGGTTATACTGCAGCAGGTTTTTCAGCACTTTGTCAAACACCAGTTCCAATGCTTATTCAGTATCTTCCATCATGGAATATGCATTTATGCAAGCTAGTAAAATAACTTCACACTAATTTTTAGCCCAGTTACAGGTTGCCGTCGTTTTATACTTAATTTTACATTTCATTTTTTTTAAAAAGTGCAAATTAAAAAATATCATTTATTAATGACTGTGTGAGAGACTTCAAAGTTTATCCAAATAGAGGCGGATTCTGCAGTTCCTCGTAAGTAGTGCTCGTGTGAGTCATCTGAAATGCGATTCTGTAAGTGTTGCAGAAACTTGCCTACAATAATTGGTGTTTTTCTTGTATTAAAGCATCTTTTTATAACTTTGTATGTGGAATTTGCCTTGTGCTTTTGGAAGCGTAGATGACTTCCATCTTCTTAATGAACTGTCAATGGTTATCTGCCTTTTCAGAGAAATCTAAGACCACCAGTAGCTTGAATCCTCCTAGCTGGATTTGCTGTGGTAACCTGTAAGTTTTGGGGGGTCATGAGTGGGTTCCTAAGTTGGAGCAAGGGTGGATGCACGAGCCCCTTCTTAGGTCTTGAAAAGAGTCCTAGAATCACAGACTGGTTTGGGTTGCAAGGGACCTTAAAGGTCATCTCGCCCCCCCCCCTGCCCTGGGCAGGGACACCTCCCACCAGACCAGGTTGCTCCCAGCCCCGTCCAACCTGGCCTTGAACCTCCAGGGATGGGGCAGCCACAGCTGCTCTGGGCAACCCCGGCCAGGGGCTCCCCACCCTCACAGCCAGGAATTTCTTCCTGAGATCTCATCTAAATCTGCCCTCTTTCAGCTTAAAACCGTTCCCCTCGTCCTATGGCTCCACTCCCTGATCCCGAGTCCCTCCCCAGCTTTCCTGGAGCCCCTTTAGGGCCTGGAAGGAACTCTAAGGTCTCCCTGGAGCCTTCTCTTCTCCAGGCTGAACAACCCCAAGAAGCAGTAAGATTGAAAATGGTACAGTAAATTTTGAAGAATTGCTCCAAGTTTTGGTAGCAGCTGGTCAAAAAGACTATCTAGAAGAAGACATGGTATTTGGAGCAGGGAAGGGTGCTAATGGGAAGTGATAATGCTCATCTACCGTGGGGGCAGGAGGACACTAAAATTCACGTTAGCCACGTGGGTGTGAAAAAGGAGATATAGTGTACCGTCAACCCCAAATAAGAGTTTGGTAGCTTTTCTTTTTGTGTGTGTTTTATACACTTGACAGCGGAGGTGCTTTATACCTCCACCTTAAGGATCTGGTCTAAAATTAGTCTTTGAATAGCAGTTTTTTAAGACATGCTACTAATGCATTCTGTGAGTAATAAATCATGTTGCTGGTGTCCGAGTTCATCATGCAGTCATTTGTTTTTGCGTGGCTAACTTTCCCAAATGCGTGCGGTACACTGGCTGAAACGTTCTAGGGCGTTCAGGAGTCTTGCTCTTCTACTGGGAGGAAAATATGTTGTAATTGTGGTGGTGATGTGTCCACGGGTGTTTCTTAGCTGGGGAAAATCTGCGTCTGCTCAGTGGATGGTCTGCAGAGAGTCGACTTCTCGTTTCAGTGAGGTTGGTAGTGAAGACAAGGAAGCTGTTTGGAAATTAGGGGCGGTAGTTTTGGAAAAAAGTCTTTAAAATAATTTTAATTAGTAATACCTGGTAACATAAATAAGTTTGCTTTTTTGTAGTAAGCTACCTTTTATTATTTGGTTTCAGTTAGATGTTCAAAGGAATCTCTTATATTTTATCTAAAGCTGTACTACTTCTGTCTGTCCATTATAATAATTTAGCTAATGACTTCCCAAAATGTTTATATTTGTGGTTTAGATAATTTTCAGTCTACTTAGTAAGATTATTGAAGATCTGAAGGAAGTAAATATAAATCGACTGTTGCCTTTCCTTTTTTTCATGTTGATCCTTACAAATGGAAAAATATACATAGGTGTTATGTAGAGGACTTGATTTTAAATTAATATACATTGTTCTATGGAGAGCCCTCTTCAGAGATTTTTTTTTGTCTGTTCAGAATTTTGACTAAAAGCTGGCGAGCAGCCTCGCATTGTGGCTGATCTGTGTTTGAGCAATCCATGCTGAGCAGTACCCACAATCTAGAACTGGAGTATTCGTGTTCTCTAATGAGCTTCAAATGCCAGAGCTCTTGTGGAAACTAGAAACAGTGTCACTTGTTTGAAAACCAACCTTTTTTGGTCAACTTTGGTTGTTGTATAGATGATATTCCTAATTTGTTGTGCAGAAAATATGATCTTCCGAAAGTATGCTAACACTTTGAAGCAGTATTTTGATTATGTCAATTTACTCCTTATATGTAATTAAAATAAGTAAATATTCTGTAAATGTTATGTAGAACATGATGAAAATCTGTAGTGTTTTCTGGAAATTTCTTTATATGTTTTCTATTTTTTTGAGGGTATAAGAGGTAGGTGGATGAGTTTGCGTGTCCCTTAACTAGTGATCGACCTGCTGGGTTTTTTATATTTTTGAGGCTTCGTTTGTGCTGTATTCTGTTGCTAGACATTCCCATTAATACTCAGATGTTCCCAAAAAATCCAGCCAATCCAAGTTACCTGACATTGTTTAACACTAATGTAGTATCTAAATATATTTTAATCAGATATGGTCCAACTACTCTTCCACTCCCCGTGGCACTACCCGTTTAAAAAGAAACACAAACCCAAACCTCAAGATGTGTGCTGTGGTCTCCTAGGGAGCTACAAATCTTTGTTCTCAACTTAAGATGAAAACAGGGATGAAAATAAGTTTAATTCCCTTGGCAAAGGCTTAAGATTTTTATTAAATGCCATTTAAAGCTTTTGATCCTATGTGAGTAATAATAGCCTGACTTAATAATAGAAAAAGTGTTGTAGAGTGTTTCACTATAAAATTTAGGAAAATTATTTGGAAGTGTGTTTGCAAAGTGGTTAGCCATCGCGTCTGAAATTGTTGAAATGGAGACAAATCACCTAATGGATCACAAGAAACAGAAACTGGGGTGGAGCTGATTAGATCGACTGCACTTATGAAATCGACTTGTATTTTTGGCAGACTGTCACGAATGCATTTGTTGAAAGAGATGGTACTGCCTTATAGTATCTTTTAAATTTGTACCCAGTTTAAGTGAGGATTTCTGCTAGCTGCCTTTTGTCTCAGGACAGATGTTTTGGTTTGTGGGAGATGTCTTCAAAAAGACCGGATTTCTACTACCTGTGTTTAGACATCTATATAAATTTGTTGACTTAAACAGAATCCTGAGGCTTGGGACTATGGCTGTTCACCACCTGCTTTGGTAAGTGGCGCTGGCTGTGGCCTCCTAGCCTGAACCAGATGCTCCAGAACGGGGCATGCGGGTGGCAGAGCCTAGATATACTGTCCCAGTATGTCCCTCCTGTCCAGTTCCGTCTTATTTTTGATCCTACTGACGGAATTAAACGTTCAAAACTTCATCTTTGAAATAAATGCGGATGGGTAGTATATTTTGAAGGAACTTCTTAAAATGATAAACATATTTATGTAATATTACATACATGCTTCTTTCTAGGAGAAGTAGCTGCCGCTGAAGTTTCCTCATCTTTTGTGATTCTCTCTATAAGTACTCTGGTAGTACTGGTAATACTGCTTGCAAACTGTGTCTCCTGCTGTAAAGACCCTGAGATAGATTTCAAGGTAAGCATCTGAAGTTACAAGTGTATATATATGTGGTATTCTGGGCTGCGCTCTGATGTCCAGAATACCTACTTGATTATTTGCGCTCGTACCCTGCAGCTGTTGACACTTCAGTGTTACTGTATGTTCTCTCTTCTGCAATAGCCAGCAATAGTATTTCTACGTGCTGTGAGATCTGGCAACCTTTTATTTTAAGTACTTGGTCCATGCTGCAGTATGGACCTTTAATGTCTTTTCAAAATCATTGCTATCTATCAGGATCAGTAGTAAAAGTATACCCTTGAGACAATTTTGCTGTAAAGAACCTTTTTGTCTTTTTGCTGTGTATTCTTTTGTTTTTCTTAGTCTGCTGACAGGGTTTGAGATACCCCCGTCAAATTAGAATGCTGAAGATACGTATCTGCTGCAGCAAAATTCTTGAGGAGGTATTGTTACCATCAGAAAACAGTTCCTTTTGGAATATTGGTGTTCCTAAAATTGAATTTTGTTCTCATTTCTAAATTTGAGAATATTTGGCCTTGGCAGTTCATGGTGATTCATTCAAAGTCAGGAATAGCATTTAAAGTGAAAAATGAAAAACCCAAAACAAAGAAAACCCCCCAAAAACCCCAACAAACACCCTTTTTGTTAAAAGCAATACTTGATACTTTGATCTCTTTAGATCAGTAATAAATTGAAAATAAGGGATAGAAAACTAAAAATTTGTCACTCTTTGGAAAAAAGCTAGGCTTCTTTAATGTTCATTCAAGCTAGAAGAAATGTATTAGTGCTAATTTTAAGACAAAGATCAACTTGTTTACTAAGTTGGGGTGGTTTTTTTTCAGGAATTTGAAGATAACTTTGATGACGAAATAGATTTTACACCTCCAGCAGAAGATACTCCATCTGTTCAGTCTCCAGCAGAAGTGTTTACTCTTTCAGTTCCCAATATTACTTTACCAACTCCCTCCCAGTTTCCATCTCATACGGGTAAAATACTGTTTGTTTTTCTTTAATGAAAACCCAAAAGTTGGCAATTTCAGTGTCAGAAATGGAGTGTAGCTAATTACGTTTGACTTCGCTGTAACAAGTTAGTCGCTACAAACTTTCATAAACTGAGTAAATATATTCTGTGAAGTATAGGAAAAAATGTGGAATATTATTTCAAAAGTGTTAACTTCCGGCAGGGTGCCACGTAAGGTAGTTCAAGCTGAAATAAACCTCTCTAGGGTACCTTGATTATGTCTCTACATACATAAAGGGTTAGAAGTGCTCTAGGATGTAAGCGACTTCTGCTCTTTGGTTTTCTTCCTGGCGAAGCTGTCACTGGATTTTAGCCGTTAGCCTTAAGTGGAAGCATGAGTGACTCCTGACAGCGGTGCTGCTGTTCCAGCTGCGTTGCTTCCCTAATGTCACTGTAGACTTCTTGTGCTGTAAGTGTGATATCGGTAAGACACAGCATTAGATTTTCCTGGGAAAGGTTTTCTGGAATGTGTTCTTTAAAATACAGTTTTTGTAAAAGGAAACTGAAGCATCTTAAATATTACAAGCATAGTTTAGCATGAAGCAGCTGTTCTCATATTGTACTACTTCACATGTAATTTTCACATATATCGCTTGTGTTGCTTGATCATTAGATGTTCAGGGAAGCTCCTAGTAAAAGTTCTGTTCCTACAAATTTCAAGAAGCTGTCAGTGTGCCTTTAATGTGAAAGAAATGTTAATCCTCGGTGTTTTAATGAGCGAGGGAAAATTATCTGTGAATAATTTTATTTTATCTCAACTCTTCTACGTTGCCGTAATTGCTAAACCCATGCTTTCTGTCACTAGAGGCTGTTTTGCCGGAAGCGAGGCAGCGTACGTGAGGGAGGCAGCGTACGTGAGGGAGGCAGCGTACGTGAGGGAGGCACACTGGTGGAGGGTCGTTGTACTGACAAGGCCCTCTCCGTGCTTAGGAGCAGGTGGCAGGATGTTACACAGCTGTAGCTGCTCCAGTGGAATAACATTGGTGTAAACGTGGCTTATGGAAATAAAAAAGTGGGCTAGAGTTCTGTCAGACAAGTAGTAACGGTGGGAATTTTTGTGTACATCTGTTCATTACTGTTCTTAATGAATTAGGCAGCAGAGGGATAAGCACTGCTGAATCTCTTGTGTAGTACAGAGCCTGCCATTGTTATTGTCCATCCTCCAAGATCTGGGTCTTGTTTTCTATCCTTCCCCGTTCTCTGCTCTTTACATGAAGTATTTTTAGTTGGAAAATGTCCTCCTTCCAGATGGTAGCTATAAGTAGGGCAGTTGGGCTGAAGAGTAAAGCAGTGAAACCCCTTCTCTTAAAATAACAACTCTCTCTGACTGTAAATGTTAAGATGTACAAGCAATGAGTATTGTCTGGGGTTTTCTGCTTTGTTTGTGTAGGAAGCGTTTGTGAGTACATTATTTAAGGTGTAAGCTGGTGAGGGGTCTAGAGAACAAGTGCTGTGAGGAGCTGCTGAGGGAGCTGGGGTTGTTCCGCCTGGAGGAGAGGAGGCTGAGGGGAGACCTTCTTGCTCCCTGCAACTGCCGGAGCGGAGGCTGTAGCTGGGGGGTCGGTCTCTTCTCCCAGGTAACAGGTGGTGGGACAAGAAGAAATGGCCTCAAGCTGCGCCAGGGGAGGTTTAGATGGGGTATTATGAAAAATTTCTTGACTGAAAGGGTTGTGAAGCGCTGGTACAGGCTGCGAGGGAAGCGGTGGAGTCGCCATCCCTGGAGGTGTGTAGGAGACAGGTAGATGTGCCGAGGGACGTGGTTTGGTGGTGGGGTTGGCAGTGCTAGACTAACTGCTGGACTTGATCTTAAAGGTCTTTTCCAACCCAAATGATTTGACGGTTTGCTCTACCCAACTACAGGGTATGGTACACTTTTATATTGGAATTAGAACTCAGCCTTTTTGCTTTCTTACTGAATGTGTTAAAAAATTAAAAGTTGATGTGTCATGAGAATCACTGTGTTTTGTAGGGGGTGTTACTCTAGCATGGCTTAGAAGCTGGAGCTCAGAAAAGTTTCACTTGATGCTACTGTCACAGCATTCCTTCATACTTCATGTGTGCCTGACGCGGTTTTGCTGCTCAGTCTGAATGTACACATGTAATTGGGAATAAATGATAGGAGCTTGCACTATTTCCTCAACAGCAGATAGCTTTGGCCACCTGAGTGGTTTGATAGGTGTTACACTTGTTTCATTGTGTGTCGCAGATGGATCAAAGTCTCAAGTTGTGCGTCAGAGTCTAAACTACATCCAGGAAATTGGAAATGGCTGGTTTGGAAAGGTGAGAAATTTTGTTGTTTTGTTTTTGTTTTTTTTTTAAATATTGTGCTGCAGTTTGAGTCTTATTCCTACCTAACTAGGCTACTATATTTCCTTTAAAATGGTACTCTTAAAAAAAGTAGCAGTAACAGCATAAGAAAAACTGAAGTTAAAATTAGATGGTTCCTTGCACACACTTCTTAGCTGTAATCACAGCACTAATCAGTGTGGCTTTAATTTACGTGTAGATTCTTACCAGAATTACTGGTTATGCATTTTACTTCTGTGGATTTGAATTAATACATTCCTGTTATTACCAGTTTTTTCTGGGAAAAAATCTTAAGTAAGTGGTCTTCACTACAAAACATGTTTTCTGAAAGTTGATGTGTAGATCAGTTGTCAAGTTGTACAAAGTATAAGTGTTTAATTATCAAAGCTCTGCATGCGTTGACAAGCCAGAAAATCTTTCTTATAGCATGTTTTTAGCTCTTGTTTTTCTTTGAGGAGTAACTCCAAATTTTTTTTCCCTCTGATTAAAGACACGATGGTTATCTTTTTCCAGGTGCTCCTCGGAGAGATCTACACAGGTACCAGTGTAGCAAGGGTGATAGTGAAGGAGTTGAAGGCGAGTGCAGGTCCCAAGGAGCAAGAACAGTTTTTAAGAAACGGAGAACCGTATTAGTAAGTAAAGTTTCACAGCTCGGTTAACTTACACACTTCATAGTACTGCTTGGGAATCGTGGACAGTTCTTTTATTCAGTGTTACTGTTTCTGATTGCCCTCCCAATAGCAGAAATGCATGTCTTTAAAAAGTGAAATACAGTCAATCCAAAGAGAGCAAACATTGAGTTTGCGTAGACCTAAAAATAAGCCCTTTGCTTAAATGCATTTGGTAGTTATTGTTCATCACTGGAAAACACACTTGGTTTGGTTTATCACATTTTCTTCTACAGCTGTTTGGAACGAACTCCCAATGTTGCAAACTAAGCTTATACCTAATTACTTGCCTCTGAGAACTGAGGTTTAACTCCTGTGCTTGGCTTGCCTGTCAGAAGCAGGGGAACTGGCAACACTCTGTGCTATTAGATACGCATTAATTTTTTTAAAGTTCCATTTTTTTAGAAAATTAATGCAAGATAGTGGTAAAAAATGATTTTGTTCAGGTAGCTTCCAAGGAGGCTTGTGCACACAAAAAACCACCTAGAATTACACTAGCTTCAGTCCAGTAGTACTCTACAATTGGCAAATCCTTGATCTTACTGGCAATGCCAATAAAACAGGATTGTTCTCTGCTCTTCCTTTTGTGTTACGCTTGGAGGATGCTCGCTTCTAGGGGCTGAGCCCTTGTATATTGGAAAAGTATTTGGTATATTAAAGGGAGTGTAATTTCTCTTCCCGTGTTTGGGAGTAATCAGAATTCTCTGAAGAGGTAACTACCACAAGTTAATGCTTTTGTAGATGACTGGAAAAGCAAGGCGTGTTTAGTACACTAGACCACTGCTATAGTGTGGTTTACCTTGCCTGAATATGCTGTGAGTGAGTGGTCAGCGAGAGCTTCCTGTTCTTAATGCTTTCTAATGTCCTAGTTACATTTGCATTTAGGTTTAGATTGCTGGCACTTGTCAGGAGAAGAAATCTCATGCCGTCTGCTGCATTGGCACAAGTGTTCTTGAAGCAGTTTAGAAAAAGTAACTGATCTGGCTTGGAGTTAAACTGGCTAAATAAAGGTTTAGCTTTTAGCCAGATCAGCTCCTCGGTGTAGTTCATGAACCAGTTGCATGTACTTATTTTTGGTATGAGGGATGGTGAGAGGACGGGTGTGACTTTCTTGTGGCAGCGCTGGCTCTTGTGGTTTTGAGATCCTCTGAGGTTCAGCCGCTCGCAATGACACGCTGCAGCAGTACAGAGGAGATAGAAAGGTGCAAATGGAATCTGTGGCTTTGGGTACTTGCACCTTCTGTTCATGCCTCCCCCCACCAATGTTATGTGTTGAAGCTTCTGGTGGGGATTTCAGTGTGTTGTGTTTTACTGCGAATAATATAGAGTGTCGTCTTGCTGGCTTTAACTGTATTTTGTCTTTCCAGCATTCTCCAGCATCCAAATGTTCTCCACTGTATTGGGCAATGTGTGGAATCCATTCCTTATCTCCTAGTTTTTGAGTTCTGTGACTTGGTAAGTGCATTTATACAAACGACTGCCGTTTCTTTTCCATGGCTGTAAATTGAATGTGGTGTATTTACTGCTCTTCACTCCAAGTGACTTTTTGTCTTTTTGAGAAATTTCTTGAAAACCAGACTGTCAGAAGACAGACTCTTTTTGGTTTAGAGAAAAACCACAAGTGTACCTTTTTGTTTATATGCTTTTCAATTCATCATGTAAATTCTTGGTGCTTGTGGAACGTTCTGAAGAGGAAAATAGCTGTTCTGTCTCTAACAGAATTTCCAGTCTCTTTCAGTCTGTCTGCATCCTGTAACGGGGAGCTTGGAGGGGAAAGCAGCTCACAGACGGAAGCTTTTTATTGCAGTCCAGTATAGCGTGCACATGCTCACAATCACATCCTAAATTCTCTTTGCTGTCTGTGCAGCCTTAATGTGTGATTATTACCACCTCTATGAAGATGTTAATTGAGGGAACAGAAAGAATTTCCTCCCTCCCGCCCCCGAGTGCCCAAATTTTACCCGTGCTGTGCCGCTTGGGCTAAAAGGCAATGGTGGGGTTTGCTTACGGAATTGGTAATGAGTGTATTCAATAGCTAGAATTTTCAGGTTTGTCCTATTCTCTTCCTGATCCTTTCTGTTTCTGTATTCTTCTTTTCCCTGCTCTCTTCCTTCTTTTCTTTCCCTTCCTGTCACCCCCAAGCTACTGCCACCTTATGCTTCCTGAACACTAAAAGAAATGCTAGGAGCACAGTGAAGGCTGCTCTCCTGCTTTCTGCTCTGCCACTGGTGCCGCAAAGGCCCCTGAGGACAGGGGGGATAGTTGCACAAAACCCGTGCTTGGCCACTGCAATCCCGGGCGTGTGTTGGAATTTACGTGGATGTGGGGAGGAGGAGGGTGGTATGCACGTATAGAAACTTTGAGCCGTGCCCAGTATACACAGAGGCTTCCAAGACTGAATCTGGATGTGACAATGGATCTGCGGTCTGGAAAGACTTGAATTGCTTTATTGTAGCAGAACACATTATTAAACAAACCCAGAGCTCCAGGTGGCTGTCTAAACATTAGCTCAATAGCTGCTTCGAAAATTTATGGGCTTGATATCATGTAAAGCAAAGTTTCTCAAAAAATGTCAGACAGAAATGGTGTCAGAAGTGCACGTATGTGTTATTAAGAAATAAGTCTTTCAGAAGTAAGATAGTCCGCATTTATCAAGTTCAGCAAGATCCTTTTTTATCAGCTTTGCTACTGCAGAATTTCCCTTTAAATTCAGGTGCACAAATACCGTTCTAGTTGCATCAGTTACCTCAAGCAATTTAAATAAGAGTTAACACGAACTTTTGAGTTTTCTTGAGAAACATCAGTTAATCTGTGACCTTAAATAACTATATTTTTTTCATTACTGCTCTTTTGCTCAAATTTATTAGCTGTGGTAAATTAATGAGGCAGAAGTGCTGATAAAACCATTCTTTCCTAAATGAAAGAAATGCCTGAACTTTTTAAGTGACTGATCAAAGTGAAATGTTCCGGTTTTGCTAAGAATTAAAAAGTAGGTGTCTAAGGTTAACCAGATAATGTTTTTTATAGTTCTTCAATATGTAGAGATGGAATACTACTTACTTTTTAAAATTTGCTATTCAAATTGGAGATTCTTCAACAGTCCTTTTAAAAGAGAATTGCATTTTATGGAGTCTAATGGATATACATCCAAATATTTCATCAGATTTAATTGCTGCCATGTTTTTAAATAGTTATGGTATTTAATCCAACTTTGAATTTGAAGATGGAGTAACTTTTAAAAATTGCCCTACTTTATACAGGGGGAAAATAATATCCTTGTTTGATGCGTGATGATTAATGCCAGAAATTGTTACGATCTTACAGAGTAATCTGGGAAGGATTTTACTTAAGGGGATAAAATAGATTTTTCACTTTTACTGGGGGCAGTAAGCTTGACAGCCAAAGTGGTAGTTTTATAAACTCAAATGTAGTTAGGTAGTTTCCTTGGAATGGAAAATAAATGCCTGTGCTGATTTCTACTCCGAGTGAACTAAAACTTGTTAGAAAATTATATATTATAGTGAGTTAAACATGACTTTCATACTGAAAGCCTGGCTCCCTTGAAGAGTTCTTACTTGGGTATCTCCCAGACGTCATGGTGCTTTACTCGCTGCGCACAGAACCGTGGAGGGCCGGGCAGGTGGAACGGTGCTGGCTCGGGTAGCTCTGGGCAGAGCCCACCTTAGCTCAGGGTCCCTGTGCGTCACCGCTGCTCGCTGTGGTCCCAGGGCCTGGTGTGGGAGGTGGCAGGGTCTGAGTGAGGGGAGAGGAGAGGAGAGACATGAAGAAGGGAGAAATGTGAAGGAAGCCAGACGACACCATTTGGAATAGAAGGAATGGCTAGATAGTGCTTTTTTTTTTTCCCCCAATAGACAGGTTTTTAGTGACGTGTCAGTGGGCTCATATTCTAGAAGCTGGTTTTTTATTGCTGTGGCTGGGGTGGCAGTTACGTGGATTTTCAGGCTTTTAGTAAGTAATCTCAAAAGCTGGTAGCTTCTTTCGTACTTTTTTCTGAAATTGGGTAAATTGGGGAGTATGGAGGTGCTTCCAAAACAGGGACGAGACTGGGTCTCCAGCAGAAACACCACCGGAGCAGACACTGTGGGAGCGTTTGACTAAAGGCTGTACTGCTGTGGTCACTGTATACTCTCCAGACGAGAAGGATGAGAAGCATGTTCCTGTTTTGCTAGCAGCAGTGTAATGCTGTGCTAAAGCTCTTTACCCTGTGTTACTGGTGTTGTATATGTATATACAATAAAGAATAAACTTGTTTTAATCCTTTGTACTTATGTGATGAAGAATCTGATGGTTAAGGAAGACAGGTAGTGGATGCGTCAACTGTGTTGGAAAGGAAATTTAAATGTCTTCAGATGGCAAGTTCTGAGGCTGTTTTGGCAATGTTGACTTCATTTTGCAAGTCTGGCATGTTAAATAATGAGAAACGTGGTTATTCTACCGACCAACGGAGTCTGGAGGGTACAGTGGTTGTCGTCTTTGCACTCCTTCAAATTCATAGCCTATCACAGCACGTCCCCCTTCTTGCAACTTCTCTGACTGGGATTTATAGCCTTTTTAGGGCCACTTGACCTTGTCTTGGCTGCTCGACAGCCCTCGTGGATTATCAGTTCCCGGGCTCCTTGGCACTGAAGGGCCTTGAGCAGAGGCACTGGGAACTGCGGAGCGGAGATACCAGAGCTGGCTGTCCTGGTAGCAACGCTGAATGTCATGCAGGCCCACTTACTTGTTTTCTTGGCTGTATAAACTACTTGTGCACTTCTGTCACTTGAGATTGCCCGGTTGTGTATGCCATGACTGTATTTGCTAGCATTTAGCCTATTTTACAATGTAATCCAAGTAGGTCTATGTCCCTTGCTTTACAGAGCTGGGCAAGGAGCAAGAGAGGTCAGTTTCACATAAATGATTTAAAGCTTTTAAATCCTAATTTACCCTTTGCCTGTGTTAAAACTGTTTATAAAAAAGAAAAAAAAGAAATGCTCATTAAGTTCTTAAGCCCCTCCCCACCTCCTGTGTTAGTTTGCTTAGTATGTTGGCGCAGCCTTCTATGAATAGTTAAGTGTTCACTGTTAAACACTGTAGAATGATGCCAGGTTAAAAATAGTGGTAGCTGGCTTATTAACTTTAATATATTACTCAGCCATGTGTGGCCAGCATTTTGTCAGCACAGCAAATCCTCTAATGGATTGACATAATTTATGAGTAAAGGAAAGTTATTCAAATGTGGAAGTAGCTTGTATATTGTGAGGCTGATTTGCCTATCAAATTCTTACAGAAATTCTTCAAGTCTTGCAATTCCCAGAGCAGATGAGATCAGCAGGATGCGGTATTTGCCTGGAATGCCTTGTAGCTTGCTTTAGCGGTGTTGCTGTTAGTGGAAGATGCCTGCCTGCCGTGGTTGTTCTTTTGTTTGGGCTTTTTTCTAATTACTGCCATTTGAAAACATTATCTCCAAAACAAAAAAGAGTCTTTGCAATGAAAACTTCTTAACCAAGGGGTTCAACAAATCTGTTTAATAATCATAGTCAGTTGTCAATATGAGGCAAATAGTAGATATATCAGTGGTGTGTGGTTTTAAAAAAAAAAAAAAGAGGGGTTGTCAGTTCATGAGAAATTCAGAAGTCATGTCTGTTGGATTCAAAGACTCCTTGTGCTCTTAGAACTGTTTAATATTTCTTGAACTCACGTATGTCTAAATGACTTTCTGGTGGTATAGGTGCTCTATGCCATACACCACTTTCAGCCCTTTTAGTGGTAATGACCGTAATACTTTCACTGCAAAGAAACATTGGAGGGAGGAGGCAGGGGTAGTATTTGTAGTTGTCTAAGAACTTCAGAAGGAGCAATTATGTGGTATTGTGTGACTTGGCAGGTAGCTTTTCTACTTCAGTAGACATAATTTGGTAGCCTCTTTACAGTTTTAAAACCCTATCATCAGTACCTACTGGTTTAAAAAGTCATGTCAACTACTTGTTTTGGGTGTTCGTATGAACCAAATGTGGAATTTGCACAAACAAGAAGACTACGGAAGAGTACTGCATGTAAATACGCCCCTGGCTTCTGGCTGTTGTGGCACATTGGGACTGACTCACAGACAGCTGCCCTGGTCCTGGCTAGGACTGACAAGGATGGGAGGAAAGGCGAAATTTAGTTCTTCACGGAGTGCCAGGAGAGGAGGGGAGAGGCAGAGTGGCAAAGGAAGTTGGAGAGAAAGTGGAGCCTTCCTCAAGCATGACTGTTGAGCTTTTTATATTTGGATGTCTGAGGAGTGAATCTTTCATGGCTGTTTATTCAGATATGTGTAACCTTTGATAGTTACTGTGTTAAAAAGTCTGTCCGATAAAGGGCCATTTTTGTGGCTCAAAATAGTAGGGGAATAGTATTGATGTATTGCTACATCGTAGGATAGTTCAGGCTAGCAAGGAGCTCTAGAGGTCTCCCCTCCAACCTCCTGCTCAAAGAGCAGTGTCAGCCTGAGGTCAGACCAGATTTCTTGGGGTTTTGTCCAGCTGGGTCCTGAAAACATCCAAGGGTGGAAACTCCCCGCTCTCTCTGGGCAACTTGCACTTCTGCTCCAGCGTCCTCACGTGGAAAACAGTTTTCCTTATACTCAGTCTGAACCTCTTGTACTTCAAGTCATGCCTGTTGCCTTTCCTCGTCCCTCCATGCTGCACAGGGAAGAGCCTGGCTCAGTCTTTAATAACTTGGTATGAACTGGGCAGCTGCTATCAGGTGCTCCCAAAGTCTTCCTTTCTCCAGGCAGAATGAGCCCAGTTCCCTCAGCCTCTCCTCGTGCTGATGTGCTCTGACCCCCTGACTGTCTTGGTGGCCCTCTACTGAGCTTGTTCCAGTTTGTCTGTTGTCTTTTGGGGCAGCCAATACTGGCCGCAGGATCTAAATGTGGCCTCACAAGTGCTCAGTAGAAGGGGATAACCCGTTCCCTTGCTCTGCTGGCTATGGTCCTGCTGGTGCCTCCCGCGCACACAGGTGGTTGATGTTCAGCGTGCTGTCTGCCAGGGCCCCAGGTCCCTTCCTGCAGAGCTGCTGCCCACTGCTCGCTCCTCAGTCTGCATTGCTGCGAGGGTTTTTTCCTTCCCAGGTGCAAGACTTTGCATTTGTTCTTCTGGACTTTTGTAAGGTTCCTGTTGGACCCTCCTTCCAGCCTGTCCAGGTCCCTCTGGATGCCAGTCCAGCGCTTGGTTCCCCCCAGTTTGGTGTAAGCGATGTTGTCTTAAAGCAATATCAGACCCCCCTGTTTTATGTTTGTAACCTTGCTTGTAGCCTTAATTGGAGTAGAATGGGAAAATAGAACCAGNTGGATTCAAAGACTCCTTGTGCTCTTAGAACTGTTTAATATTTCTTGAACTCACGTATGTCTAAATGACTTTCTGGTGGTATAGGTGCTCTATGCCATACACCACTTTCAGCCCTTTTAGTGGTAATGACCGTAATACTTTCACTGCAAAGAAACATTGGAGGGAGGAGGCAGGGGTAGTATTTGTAGTTGTCTAAGAACTTCAGAAGGAGCAATTATGTGGTATTGTGTGACTTGGCAGGTAGCTTTTCTACTTCAGTAGACATAATTTGGTAGCCTCTTTACAGTTTTAAAACCCTATCATCAGTACCTACTGGTTTAAAAAGTCATGTCAACTACTTGTTTTGGGTGTTCGTATGAACCAAATGTGGAATTTGCACAAACAAGAAGACTACGGAAGAGTACTGCATGTAAATACGCCCCTGGCTTCTGGCTGTTGTGGCACATTGGGACTGACTCACAGACAGCTGCCCTGGTCCTGGCTAGGACTGACAAGGATGGGAGGAAAGGCGAAATTTAGTTCTTCACGGAGTGCCAGGAGAGGAGGGGAGAGGCAGAGTGGCAAAGGAAGTTGGAGAGAAAGTGGAGCCTTCCTCAAGCATGACTGTTGAGCTTTTTATATTTGGATGTCTGAGGAGTGAATCTTTCATGGCTGTTTATTCAGATATGTGTAACCTTTGATAGTTACTGTGTTAAAAAGTCTGTCCGATAAAGGGCCATTTTTGTGGCTCAAAATAGTAGGGGAATAGTATTGATGTATTGCTACATCGTAGGATAGTTCAGGCTAGCAAGGAGCTCTAGAGGTCTCCCCTCCAACCTCCTGCTCAAAGAGCAGTGTCAGCCTGAGGTCAGACCAGATTTCTTGGGGTTTTGTCCAGCTGGGTCCTGAAAACATCCAAGGGTGGAAACTCCCCGCTCTCTCTGGGCAACTTGCACTTCTGCTCCAGCGTCCTCACGTGGAAAACAGTTTTCCTTATACTCAGTCTGAACCTCTTGTACTTCAAGTCATGCCTGTTGCCTTTCCTCGTCCCTCCATGCTGCACAGGGAAGAGCCTGGCTCAGTCTTTAATAACTTGGTATGAACTGGGCAGCTGCTATCAGGTGCTCCCAAAGTCTTCCTTTCTCCAGGCAGAATGAGCCCAGTTCCCTCAGCCTCTCCTCGTGCTGATGTGCTCTGACCCCCTGACTGTCTTGGTGGCCCTCTACTGAGCTTGTTCCAGTTTGTCTGTTGTCTTTTGGGGCAGCCAATACTGGCCGCAGGATCTAAATGTGGCCTCACAAGTGCTCAGTAGAAGGGGATAACCCGTTCCCTTGCTCTGCTGGCTATGGTCCTGCTGGTGCCTCCCGCGCACACAGGTGGTTGATGTTCAGCGTGCTGTCTGCCAGGGCCCCAGGTCCCTTCCTGCAGAGCTGCTGCCCACTGCTCGCTCCTCAGTCTGCATTGCTGCGAGGGTTTTTTCCTTCCCAGGTGCAAGACTTTGCATTTGTTCTTCTGGACTTTTGTAAGGTTCCTGTTGGACCCTCCTTCCAGCCTGTCCNCCGCTGGATGCCAGTCCAGCGCGTGGTGCCCCCCAGTTTGGTGTAAGCGATGTTGTCTTAAAGCAATATCAGACCCCCCTGTTTTATGTTTGTAACCTTGCTTGTAGCCTTAATTGGAGTAGAATGGGAAAATAGAACCAGTATATTTCAAGGTGCTGGATTTAGTAGAAGTTGCGTTTACCACAAAGATGTGTGCCTACATTAATTATTTAGTAAATAAGGGATACCACACAGCACTGCTGTTACCCACGCATTTAAAAATTAAAAAGCAATTCCTTGGTGCGTTTCAGGCATCCTAGGAACTTAATCCACCTGGGACAAACCCTAAGTCACCAGTTGCTGTTTTAATGAATTGCGGTTTTGGAGTTTGACTGTCCTCAGGCGCTTGCTGCCACCTAGAGTCAGTTAAGCTCGGTGTTTGGTACCTCTCTTCATTGGGCTGCACAACTGGGAACCCGCGTGTGTTATGGACACTGTTTGGTTCGTAGTTCTTTGGAACTGCACTCTAATATCTGCTCTGGCAAGGTAGAAAGAGTTGTGTGTAATATATAATGTTTATACATATAGATACACTCTCCCTGCCATCCCTTTGCAAATTCCAGACAGTCAGCTTTGCTGATTCAGAACACTTGAAAAGTCATCTCGTTTAAAAACAGAAGCTCATCAAACTCTGTTTTTAATAGAAAGTGTTACTGTCTGACAGCTAGGTTTTATGTAGCAGTATGAACTGGAATGTTAGTTAATAAATCGTTTGATTAAAACCGCTTAAAAGTGCGATACCATGTGCCTCAGCTGGCTTCTGTAAGAACCCTTATGGAGACTGGAAACTTGAGATTTTTTTATTAAGCACGAATGTGGTTAATGAGTAATGTGGGGTTAGTTGGTTCTTCATTAAATGTTTTTTCAGATTCAGCCAATATACAATGCTGATAAGTATTTTCAACTTCTTTTACAGGGTGACCTAAAAACTTACATCTGCAATGAGCAGGAACACATTAAAGGAGATTCACGCCTAATGCTGCTACAGAGAATGGCATGCGAGATTGCTGCTGGACTTGCTGTAATGCATAAACATAACTTTGTGCATAGGTATGCTTTGCAGATAAACCGCTCTTAGTTATGATGTGCTCTAAAATTCACATAGAGATTTTCATTAAAATCTGTGTGTATTGAAGATTGTGTTTTAATGAACTTCTGTCTAACTTACGTATCCTAAGTCACGAAGGTGTGATGGTTACGAAGATGTTNGTTGCCTTTCCTCGTCCCTCCATGCTGCACAGGGAAGAGCCTGGCTCAGTCTTTAATAACTTGGTATGAACTGGGCAGCTGCTATCAGGTGCTCCCAAAGTCTTCCTTTCTCCAGGCAGAATGAGCCCAGTTCCCTCAGCCTCTCCTCGTGCTGATGTGCTCTGACCCCCTGACTGTCTTGGTGGCCCTCTACTGAGCTTGTTCCAGTTTGTCTGTTGTCTTTTGGGGCAGCCAATACTGGCCGCAGGATCTAAATGTGGCCTCACAAGTGCTCAGTAGAAGGGGATAACCCGTTCCCTTGCTCTGCTGGCTATGGTCCTGCTGGTGCCTCCCGCGCACACAGGTGGTTGATGTTCAGCGTGCTGTCTGCCAGGGCCCCAGGTCCCTTCCTGCAGAGCTGCTGCCCACTGCTCGCTCCTCAGTCTGCATTGCTGCGAGGGTTTTTTCCTTCCCAGGTGCAAGACTTTGCATTTGTTCTTCTGGACTTTTGTAAGGTTCCTGTTGGACCCTCCTTCCAGCCTGTCCAGGTCCCTCTGGATGCCAGTCCAGCGCTTGGTTCCCCCCAGTTTGGTGTAAGCGATGTTGTCTTAAAGCAATATCAGACCCCCCTGTTTTATGTTTGTAACCTTGCTTGTAGCCTTAATTGGAGTAGAATGGGAAAATAGAACCAGTATATTTCAAGGTGCTGGATTTAGTAGAAGTTGCGTTTACCACAAAGATGTGTGCCTACATTAATTATTTAGTAAATAAGGGATACCACACAGCACTGCTGTTACCCACGCATTTAAAAATTAAAAAGCAATTCCTTGGTGCGTTTCAGGCATCCTAGGAACTTAATCCACCTGGGACAAACCCTAAGTCACCAGTTGCTGTTTTAATGAATTGCGGTTTTGGAGTTTGACTGTCCTCAGGCGCTTGCTGCCACCTAGAGTCAGTTAAGCTCGGTGTTTGGTACCTCTCTTCATTGGGCTGCACAACTGGGAACCCGCGTGTGTTATGGACACTGTTTGGTTCGTAGTTCTTTGGAACTGCACTCTAATATCTGCTCTGGCAAGGTAGAAAGAGTTGTGTGTAATATATAATGTTTATACATATAGATACACTCTCCCTGCCATCCCTTTGCAAATTCCAGACAGTCAGCTTTGCTGATTCAGAACACTTGAAAAGTCATCTCGTTTAAAAACAGAAGCTCATCAAACTCTGTTTTTAATAGAAAGTGTTACTGTCTGACAGCTAGGTTTTATGTAGCAGTATGAACTGGAATGTTAGTTAATAAATCGTTTGATTAAAACCGCTTAAAAGTGCGATACCATGTGCCTCAGCTGGCTTCTGTAAGAACCCTTATGGAGACTGGAAACTTGAGATTTTTTTATTAAGCACGAATGTGGTTAATGAGTAATGTGGGGTTAGTTGGTTCTTCATTAAATGTTTTTTCAGATTCAGCCAATATACAATGCTGATAAGTATTTTCAACTTCTTTTACAGGGTGACCTAAAAACTTACATCTGCAATGAGCAGGAACACATTAAAGGAGATTCACGCCTAATGCTGCTACAGAGAATGGCATGCGAGATTGCTGCTGGACTTGCTGTAATGCATAAACATAACTTTGTGCATAGGTATGCTTTGCAGATAAACCGCTCTTAGTTATGATGTGCTCTAAAATTCACATAGAGATTTTCATTAAAATCTGTGTGTATTGAAGATTGTGTTTTAATGAACTTCTGTCTAACTTACGTATCCTAAGTCACGAAGGTGTGATGGTTACGAAGATGTTGATTTGACTGCAGTGGGGTGGTGTTACAGCTCCCACCTGGCTGAAAGCTGGTCACCACCTTTTTAGGTTTGCAGCCCATAGAACACAACCTACTCCTAAGCCAACCCAGAGGGTGTAGTTGTTTGAGTAATTCTTGAACAAGTTAAATGTGTCTTGTTTATTGTTATTACATTATTATTATATAGGGATGTTAGAATGAGTCGTACCTGCTGTGTATCTTTTGATAGGTTATAGCAATTTAGAACTTCTGTTTGGTAATCTGTTACCTTTGTTACTAAAAATGAAAAAAAAAAACCCACTAAAAATGCCGCCTTTCTAATGCAGTAAGGGAGAAGCTGACTTTCGATGAAAAATCTGACTGAAGCAGAGGTTCTCTCACTGACTTATTGTTCATGTAACTTTTTAATCTTCAGTAATGGAGGCAGTCAGATTTAGAAGAAATCGTAATGGGACAATAACTTGGTTTTAATTGGGGAAAAAATGCTAGATTTCTGTATTTGTAATTAAAGTTAATGTGGCTGTTAAATAATGGCAATAGTCATAAAAGGCTGGGGAAAAAAGTATTCATGAAACTAATTCTCAGAAATACACCAAAATGAATTGTTTTGGCTTTAAATGAAAAGGTCTTAAGGACCTGGAAGACATCAGCCTTAGACTTGCAACAGCTGAGATGTCCTGGCTCCCCAAACATGTACCTGATGGAGCCTTGGATATCGCAAGATAGTTTATGTTGGTTTTCTGTTGGGTCAGGCTGTTCTTTGCTGAAGAAGCAGCACTTGCATCACCGTTTTCACCTTTCAGCAAGGTAGGAACTGGCGCTAGAGCCTATTGACGCACATGTTGCTGCTTGCAGAAAGCAGAGACCTTGTGTTCAGGGAGAGGGGAAACGGGAGTGTTGAAAGGTGCAGGGAAAAAGCCGCAGCCGAGCCCTGAGAATGCCCCAAAGCCTGGACTGGGCTGGTGGCGGATGGGCAGAGCTCTTCTTTTCACCTGTTGAACGGTTTTGCGTGACGTGGAGGTAGTGCCAGTTGTGTCCTTCAGCCGGAGTGACCGCTGCTGCGCCTGGCTCTGTAGGCGTTAAATGGAACACAATGTTTTCAGCAAAATACAGTTAACCTTGTAAATAATGATTCTGTGGATCTGCAAGATTCTCACTCTAAATGTTTACTTCTAGCAACACTATCCTGATGCTGTCAGAGTAAGTGCTAAAGCTCCAGCATCAGTGATTTTGTTGTTAGTGGTAAATTCGAGCAGCCAAAATCTTATTTTCTCTTCCAGGATATTTGTTTAAATAGTATGAAACAAGTTGGGAAGCTTTGGGGCACACTTGAGAATTACAGATACGCTTCTGACCTGTGTAGTTCAATGACTCTGGAAAGCAAAACGTTCTCTTCTTTCTTTGAAGTAGGGAAACTGTGTGGCTTTCAGACCGTTTGTGCTTCAGAGACTCTCTTTAAGCCACGCAGAAGCAATGGTGGAGTTCTTCCAGTGCACCTAATTGCCTGGTACCCTTCTGTGAAACTGAGAAGCAAAATATTTGAGCACTTAGTCTGCAGAGCTCTCTGCTGTCACAGCTGCTGTTCTGCAGCTTCATTAAACTTGCATAAATTTCTGAGTTTGCATGACAGGTTTTGTAAAACAGCTTCTTGGTATTATTACTGGAGCACTGCTGGCTATGAGTACTTGTGCTCTGGTTTATGGTGGAAACTGGAAACAACTTCTGTGTGTACTCAAGAGCTTTTTGATTCATTTATTAGAGGACTTTAATGGAATTCATTGCTTCTTCGGATGTTCTTTTTTCAAAGACTACCTGTAGTTCTAGTTCATGTGTAACATATGGTTTTGTCGTGTAGGGGAGCTTAACTGTAGGTGTAAGATATTACTAGCTGCTTAATTTACAATATGATACTAAGTATTTAAACCTGATCTGAATTGTTGATGGATTTTGCTCGTGGCAATTAAAATGCAAGACACGCAATGACAGATGCTAGGTAAAGAGGGACCTGCATCACTCCAGCCTAAGTAATCTACATCGTAGGATTATTAGTAGAATGAAGTAATTGCATATAAATTCTGTGCGTAGTTTGAGTGCTTAAGAGTATATACTTCACTACTCTAGAGAAGTGACTACATTTTTAACTTTTTCATGGAGGACAGCCTAAGAATCTTATTACTTCTTTTTTTTGTATAAAATCTGTAAACGCAATTGCCTTGTCACTGTGTTTAGTTTTGTGGATTCCAGAAGACAGATTCTGCTCGATTGCGTGGCTCTAAATTGATTCTCTTTTGAAAATGTGGAAGGGCCCAAGGGCAAGTGTATCCTTGGGCCACAAAACAAGCCTTGTCCACGAAGCCTGCCATAAGGAGAGACCCTGTCGGCTGGTCGCTTTTCCTGGTGTTTACGTAGAACTATGGTGTGCACAGTTCTCCAGTGAGATGCGGGGTCGACAGTTGGCTTGTACAGGTTCTAAAACTTAGCGAAAATGTACGCAACAAGAGAACTCTCTTAACATTTAGTTTGGATCGAAGTTGTAATTTTGAAATGAACGTCCCTCGCTGCTGTGCCTGGGTTTGCATCACGAGCTGGTCTCGTGGAGCGCGTGGGCTGGTTTGGTTTCACCCAGAGCGGATCAGAAGGTCGCTCCCAGAGCACACGTTTTGTGCCTCAGCCGTAGTGGGAGTGAGGTCGGTGGAGCTGGACGATGGCTCGTGCGCGTAAAATGGCCAAAGAATGTGTGGTGTGGCTGTTGGGTCCCTAGCACTAGTTGTCTGGGGTTACTGGTCTGCACCAGTACGGGCTGCTACTTGCCTCTGTAACCTATAACTGTGCATAACGCCGGGATTATTATTTTTTTTTATTTTGTTGGCTTTTCATTTGATACTTTAAGCTGTGGTGTGACTCTCCTAAGTGCAATTTCTCCTAACCTGCTCGTCTTAATTTGCATTGAAAACTTCTTGGTTTGGTCTCATTATTTATTTGTTTGCTTTTTCAGTGACTTGGCCTTACGGAATTGCTTTCTCACATCCGATTTAAACGTCAAAGTAGGAGATTATGGTATAGGATTCAGCAGATACAAGGTAAGTTAATCTAGTCACATACCATTTTTTTTAAGAAAGCATTTGGGTTCTAAGGTTATAACAAGCATACTTTAAAGTTATAAACTGATACTAGATTGTCCTTTATTTGAACAATGGACTTTCAGAGTATAACAGGCAAATAACTGTAGCAAGCTCAGATAACAGAGTAGATGGTCTTTCTAGAGGTGAGTGGAGTTTATGCTTGTAGAAAGAAGCTTCTAATTATATCTATCTTCTTTAGGTCCTATTTACAGTAGTCTTAAAATATGCAGAAATTAATTTTAATGTTTTAAGAAAGGAAAAATTCAAGAAAACTTCTTAATGAACATGTTCAAAGTATTTAAATATATCAAGAAAATGAAAAATTCAAGGCATTAATTAAAAATGTGTTCTGAGTACCAAACCTTAAACGAGAAGTTGGCATTCAGTTTTTCTACTATGCAATGAACAGTGAATGCCTTTCCTCTATAGCATTATTCTCTGCTGCTTGGGGAAAACGGGATTAGTTTTTTTAATTCTAATTTTTTTGCATACTGATCACATAAAACCATGTTAAGGAAAGAACTGGCAGCTTCTGGAAGTTGATCCAATGTTTGTTCGGTCTTTTTCTGTTGTTTTTATCAATAATCTAGGAAGATTATATTGAGACAGATGAGAAGAAACTTGTTCCTCTCCGATGGACTGCACCTGAGTTAGTAACAAGTTTTCAAGACAGACTGTTATCAGCAGAGCAAAATAAATACAGCAACATATGGTATGTAGTAGGCTTTAAATAATGTCGGTGAGAGATTTGCGAACATACTTTCAAATGTTACAAAAAGAGTAAATATTTATAGTTAAATTGAATATTGGCCTGATGCACTGCTTTTTTACTTCATCAGTTGTACAGTAGGTTAATCTTTACAAACCTGAAAGTGTGCCTTGCTTTGAAAAGATGCTTGGGAATCTGTTGAGAGAACAGTTAGATTGAGAAAAAGTGTTTAGCAGAAGAACAGGCATTTATACTAATAAAAGCAATTACTGTATATTTGCCAAATGCCTTCAAATGTTTATAAAGGAAGGAAATAGTAAATGATTTTTCCAGTAATACGATAGCTGTGGATGACATAAAAAGTTGATCCCACTGGAGCCTGATTAAGTTCCATTGGTAGAACAGTAGCATCTTCAGTCCTTGCTGCAGCATTTGAGGGCTGCTATTACCTGTTTGTCTCTGCTACCAAGGAGCTTAGACAAAGGCTGGTGAAAATCCTGAAGATGAACTTTTTTGGAATCCAATATTCCCCTTCAGCTGTCAAGTCCTAAGATATTTGGATAATGAAAAGTGGGGTTTAGGCTAACATTCCTGAAAACATTGTAGTTAAATTCCTGCTTTTATATTCTAAGGATATTAAATACTAAACTAGGTTTTATTTGCTAATTTAAAGGTGTGGTTGCAGAAGGCAAGCGGGATGGATGGATAGATAATTATCTAAATACTGATTTCGTTTTCCTGATTTCATCTTTGAAGCAGGCTTCCTCAGGTCATACTGTTCATCTAAACCACAAGCAGCTGGGGTCTTAAGGTTCCCAACTTGAATTTTATTGCCTTTTATACAGAGCTGCTTTCAGCGAGTTTGAACTAGGTGGTGTCCAGAGACCCTTTACAATCTAAATTATTTTACCATAACACATGCGGCATCATCTGCTTCGCATTTTAAGCAAGGAAAGGTTGCCCAAAGATCAGCATCAACTCTAATCACTGCAAACGTGATTAGCGTGGTATACAGCACTAAGCAAAAGAGGTGGCTTTTGAGCACTGCAGCTTAGGAATAAGTAATTTTATGAAAACCGAAACCAAGGTTAGTTTTGTAGCAGTTTGACCCGTAACTGCAATTTCTGATGAAAGCTTTTCCTGCGGTTGGACTAACCATAAGGTTTACTCATCTTGCTTCTCTAAATAGGCATTTTCTACTTTTTCAATATGTGGGGGGTTCTTCCATAGTTCAATCGTTTGAGGCCTCTTGTATTTTGTTGCCTTCAAGCAACTTTATTCTTGAGTCTTCTGGCGTTCTGTCAAAAATAAAATGAATTAATAGGTTCTGAAGTTAATGTAGAGTGATACTTGTTTCTTCGTGCCCATTATGCTTTGCATAATCCTTACTTTCTTAGAAAAGCAACTTGAAAATAGTTCTTAGAATGCAGAGCCATTTGCTGCTGTCTTTCAGGTCCCTGGGTGTCACGTTGTGGGAGCTGTTTGAGAACGGTGCTCAGCCTTACTCAGACTTTTCGGACAGGGAAGTCCTAACCCATGTCATAAAGGAGAAGCAGATTAAACTCTTCAAGCCACGTCTGGAGCAGCCATACTCTGATAGATGGTAAACTTAAAATGTTTTTATTTATTCTTAAAGCTGCTGAAGAAGTTTCTCACATTACTCGGTTCTCTTAAAAAATCCTGAAACGGCTATGTGGAATCATGCTCCTGGCAAAGAAACTCTAGATACTAATTGCTGCTCCTTAGCTTGTTAGATACCTGAATTTTATAAATTCCTTTCAGTGTGAAACTTACTGAAACATGTTTCTTATTTGTGTAGGTATGAAGTTCTGCAGTTCTGTTGGCTGCCTCCAGAAAAGAGACCAACAGCAGAAGAAGTGCATAGACTTTTAACTTACCTTCGCATGCAAAGCCAAAGGGACTCAGAGATTGATTTTGAGCAGCAGTGGAATGCTCTTAAACCAAACACCTCAAATAGAGAAACGAGTAATTCTGCATTTCCAATCTTAGATCACTTCACAGGAGATAGACTTGGCCATGAGATGGAGGAAGTTCTTACTGTAACTGAAACAAGCCAGGGTCTCAGCTTTGAATATATCTGGGAGGCAGCTAAACACGATCATTTTGATGAATGTGGCCATGTGAACCCTGATGAAGCCATGGCATACACGAGTATATTCTTTCCAGTGGAGGTTTTTGAGAGGTCACTTTCAGAGCAAGGGTCAGGAGCACAGGATGGAAGTGGTCAGGAAGCAGGACTTGCTGTCCCTGGGGTGTTACCTGTGTTTGATGCACACAAGCTTTCTGTTGGAAATGACTACTATATCCAATTAGAGGAAAAAGGAAGTGGCTGCAGCATGAATTTTGATAACCAATCAGTTGTACTAACTACAGAAGTTGATCATCAAGAAGCTGTACCAGAAAAAAGTTCTCATTTCACGATTCTCAGGGATCTCGATGTTGAAGAATCTAGCACTGACGGGGACTTCTTCCACTACAGTACAGATCCTAAAGAGGAGGTTTTGCCTGCTCCTGGGAGTCCAGAAAGTCCTTTCCAGAATATCTTTAACGACAATGACAGATCAGAAGAATCGAGAAACAGAAAAATCCTTGGGTTTGCTGAAACAAATGATATTCCTAAAGACTTTAAAGCAGTTGTTTTAAACTCAAACACAGATGCTAGAAAGGCAGCAGGCCTTTCTGACAAGGAGCATTATAATCCTGCTTCTGAAAATGAAACAGTTTCCTTATGTGAAAATATCTCTAACCAGTCTGACTTGGTAACGTTAGAAGAACTTTCTGATAACTTCTTATTTCTTCAAGAGAAAAACTTATTAACAGAGTTATTGTCTAACAAAACCAGCAGTGATTTTGGGCAAAACCCAGATGATGTTCTAAAAAGTATATTAGAAACCTCAAATAGAAACTCTGTAGAGCCTGAGCCTGTGTTGGCTGAAAATGCACAGGTCTTTTCTTTACTCCATGAAAGTCTTAGAATAGTGAAAGATGAAAATTTTAACCCAGTGACAATGAATAAAGATACGAATTCTCAGTCTCGGGCTACTGTAGAGATGCCGGCATCCTCTAGTCCATCTACAGCACACAAGTCGTGTGATAAACATGCAAATCCTCATTATTTGAAGGATGAGGGAAAACTTTTAAATGTGGAGGTCAATGAAGTCGTGTCCTGTGACACTGATGTTCTCTGTCAAGAAGAGCTATCCGATAATGCCAAAAATAATAATGCTGGAAGCAATCCATGTTACGGTGTCGCTGTTGAAATAGATGAGTGTGATGCAGGAGTGAAAGAGGGAATGCTCTTCAGGCCCGATGGAATAGCTTTCCCTAGAGAGAAATGTAGTGATCAGGAAGATACTAAAAGAAGCTTGCAAGATAAGCCTCCCATATTAAAAAAAGATGAATGTTTATTGGAGGAGAACCAAGAAACATCAAACAACTTTGAAAACTGTAGGGATGTTCCGGAAGAGGTGACCTTAATTTCTGTTGCTACTTCAGATTGTACAAGTCAGGATAGTCTTTTGGAAGAGAGCCCGTCTCCTATACAGACTGGAGAACAAGCCTTAGAGACACCCGATTCTTTGGATTCTTTAGATGTAAATGACGTTTTAGAATCTTTACAGGCTCAAAGTCCTCAGAAACTTTTGCCACCTGATAAACCTGCTGACAGTGGCTATGAAACGGAGAACCTGGAATCTCCGGAATGGACTTCCCATGTCACTGTTGAGGATGCTTCTGGTGTAGATACTGCTCTCTGTGTTGTCAGTGAGAGCGACGTCAGTGCTTTACCCTCTAATCCAGTCATAATTGTCTCAGAAGCCGCAGCTTCTTTAGATGCAGCGAACAGCAATTCTGAAGTAACCCCAAAGGTTTTTCTGGGTGGAAATCAAAACTCATATAGAGACTCTGCCTATTTCTCTGATAATGATTCTGAGCCAGATAGAAAAACAGAAGAGGCTATAAATCTGTCAAGAGAGACTGCGTGTGGTGTTTCTTCAAACAAAAGAGAGAATAATACCCAAGAGGATTACAGTTTTGAAGAGAGACAGCAAAAGTGTGATGTAAGGAATTACCAGGATGTCAATAATGAAAGTGCAAAACTAGAACTAAATCACAATTTAGAGATGCAGGAGACGGATGTAAGCATGCAGGGGTGTCCTGATGAGTGGGCTGAGGCAACTCTGAGTTCTGTGGAAAGACCAGCAGAAGGTAACCTACGGGATGAAATCAACGTGTCTGAGACTTCCCATAAAACTGTCTCTTGTGTTGGCACTAATACTTCGGAACTGCTTTCACACAGAGACTTAAAGTCTGTGCACACACACAGCCCTTTCGATCTGAGCAACAGCGAGAAGTCCGTCTATCACATTGAAGGACAAAAACTGAAAGAGCCAGATATTGAAGGTAAATACCTCGGCAAACTCGATGTTTCTGGAATGCTTGATTTAGAAGATGGTGATGATGCGGATGAGGAAGATGAAAACAGTGATTCTGAGGATGACATGAGGACTTTCCATATGCATAGTCTGAGTTCTGACAGTGAAGATGAAACTGTTCATCAAGTACCTGAGATACTTACTGACAAGGATGACGGAAAACATCTGAGAAGCTTGTTGAAACTTCCAAAACATATTAATGAAAGGCAGCACGAGCGTTGGAAAAATGAGAAAAAGGCTGTAACGTTCTTTGATGATGTGACGGTCTATTTATTTGACCAGGTATCTTTTTTTTTTTTAATTACTAATTAAAGTTTTTGTTGGTTTGGGGTTTTCTTTGAACAAGATGTGGTAGAATAGCTTAATAGTGTTTGCGGACACCTTGTTACAGGATCGCCTTTCTTGTCTTGGCAGGGTTACATCTAGTTTGCGGTGTGGGTTATTTTTTCTTCATAAAGAAAAAAAGAACCTTTCTCTTGGCTCGGCGCAGTTGTGCGCTGCTGGTAGAACAGCAGCACTAATTTGAAGTGAAGGAGGGTCTTGCTTTGGGCTGGTTAGCTGCCAAATCCCGACTCTCCATTGCTTTTGGACCCTTGGCTGCATGTGCTGGAGGAAATGTGGTTTTTAGTCATGTCTTTCTGATACTTATAAGCTGTGTTTAATTTGAATACGTGAGACAGCATTGTTGTGAACCAGATTTGATTAATTTATTTTACCAGAATACTGTTGTAACTTTATAGAAGGCGTTTATCAGTTTAATAAGTTTGAGGACTTTGATTTTAAGTTCAAATACCTTTATAAAAAGGGAAGAAGAAAAAACAAAAACCCCAAAACAAAAAACCAAATATCGCCACCCCTACCGAAAAACCCAAACCACAACCGAACTCTGAATCTTGTGTTAGTGTTAAGGTAAAATTACCCTAAACCATAACCAAAGATGAGAATAGTATTTAGATGGTAATGCTGCTTTTTTTAATCCAATATGATTCAGGTTCAGGGAAATACTGATCTGCTTATAAAATTCAAGGTTACCTTTGTTTCCCTATCTGCTTTATCAGTTTTTAACTTCTGTAACTTGATACAGAGGGGATTTGTATTTGAACATTGTGGCAACTAAACTAGTACAGTGAGTTTAAAAGAACAGTCACATTGTCAAGCTTTGGAAATGTTACTTACGATGACGCACAGAAATATTCGAGATAATTGTGTTTTGGAATAGAAAACTAGTGATATATTTGTATTTAGGCAGTCTGTAGAATAATGATTCTTTTGTCGGAGGGGAAGGAAAAAATTAGCTGTGTTTAAACTGCTCTTATTGTTGAACTCTTTACTTATTATTACAGTAACTGATAAATGTTGGCTGCTTCAAATACCGGTCGCACAAAGTCTGTTTTTATCCTGGAGCATGATTAAGGGGTAAAAAAAAAAATTAAAAAAAAATTTAAAAACCCAACTGTTGGGAGATGGGATAAGGCTTTATTAAATAGGAAAAAAAAACAACCCCTACCTATGTCAGGCTGATAAGGCAACTGTTTTCAATTGGAAGATGTTGTAGCTTTGTTCCTAGAAATATGTAACCTTTTTATATCATAAATGATATTTAAATAGTCATTTCCTGCATGCATTTTAGCACAGATGTGATACCACTTTCATTAGAAATAAAAGTACGGGCACATGTTTAACCTGTAACTCGAAAATTTGTTGTGTGGTAGTAACTGAAGAGTTTACAGAGCATTCAGTTCCACACTAGACGTGAGGGCGGGGGGTGTATTTTCAGAGTACCTGCATCGATAGGCACAGAGATGTTGTGTGTACAAGAGAGTTAAAGAAGTTATTTTTTTTTGCCTTAGGAAATGCCAACTAAGGAGCTGGGAAACCGTGCAGCAGACTTGAACGGTGAAGGCTCTCGCAGCACTCCTGTTCCGTCTTCAAGTTTTAGTTACTTAAACAGATTTGCAAATTCAGAAAGCTCAACAGATGAAGAAGGTACTTGAATATATTTATACATAGCAGGAGCTGAGACTGTTTTATGCATAGTTTTTGATGATGTCACTTAAACTGTATGTGCTTTGTAAATTCACTCTCCCGTGCCAGCGTCAGTTTTGCATCCTAAGCACACGCTTCAGCTGGGCTCAGGTCCTGCTGTTACTGATTATCGAAGCGTGGGGTGTCATCCTGGTGGGGTTTCTGTGGAAGTGTCTAGGGTGTCTTGAGAGACAACCGAACTATGGCCAAGACACATCCTTGCGACCCCCAGGGCTAGAACACAAAAGCTGTAAGTTTTGCATTGGGTTAATGCAGTATTTGAGGGGTTTGCTTTTAAAACTGTATATGGCTTTACCTTACTGTAAATTGTCTCTTTTCTTCTTTTTTTCCCCCCAAGGTGGGGGTTTTGAATGGGATGATGACTTCTCTTCTCCGGAGCCATCCTTTATATCGAAGGCAGCTAATAGTCTTATTACTTCTAAACCACCTCTTCCATCATCCAAGTACTTCTCTCCACCTCCACCTTCCCGGACTCTCGATCAGAACTGGTTGCACTCGTCCCCTTATTCCAGATTCTCCATCTCTCCTGCAAACATGGCGAGCTTTTCTCTTACACATCTTACAGATTCAGATATAGAGCAAGGAGGTAAGTGATTTAGTTACAGTAATTATTTTAAATCTACAAATTAAAAATGTTATGCAAAGGTAGAAGTAAGAGAAATAAGAAATCTTGTATTTTACATGCTTAATTTTGAAATGCGTTTTTCACACTATGAAATTTGTCTGGTCTTGTATTTCAGTTAGGGCACAGCTTTCTGTTTAGATTGAGATTATTCACATCCAAGTTGCTACAAACTTGTGGCTGGATATTCTACATTTACAGGACAAGCTCGCAAATTTTCTGTTCAAAAAACCTAGTGCTGTATTTCTACAAATGAAATCTGTGTAGTCCTTCAGCACTTCTGCGTGGCTGCCGCGTTAGGACAGTTGAATAATTCTCACTATTGCCCTGTCATAAGTCACAATTTTATTTTATCATTGTGCAAGGTGAGGATGCTAGGAACATCATGTTTCTGGCATCGTTATTTTACAAGGTTATTTTACTGTTCAGTTTCTTTTCATGTTGCTTCTTAGGAAGTGCATTCTTGACACTCTCTCAGGAATTGCAGCATGCTTTCTCGAGCTGAGAGTAGGACAGTTTCTGTTAGGAGGGCCAGACAAGCTGTTCGTAGCAGTGTTGAGTACTTAGCAGTATTTATTAACAGAAGCTTTCTTGTCTGTAACAAGAAGCTTTTTTTAAGCTTTGATACATTTTTCAGGGCTAAGAGAAGTAAAGCTAAGCAGATTTTAATCAGTTCAGCGTATTATTAATCTTGATAAAATGTTATTCATAATATTACTGATCGCAGAGCCTTGCTAATGGTTGAGGTCTATAAAAATGTAATTGGTGTTTATATAGAGAGTTGTGTTGTTCTTGTATTGCGCTTATTGATTAGATAATGTTTGCTGCTTAGTAACTTACAGATAAGGGAGATTATTTTGGAGATCCTACCTTGTCTCACGTGTCCTAAAGAGTGACATTGAGCTGTGCGATTTGAACAGGTGTCTGTGTATAAATGTACCAAATGTTTACAGTAGTTGAATGCTCTAGGGAAAGATTAACCAGAACTTGGAAGTGCGACACAGCAAAATGCCAAGTTCTAGGAAGAATCTTAAGTAAGAAGTGAGGGTGGTGCAGAAGAATCTCACTGTTACCTTATGACCTTTCCTCTACTAACAGGAAGCAGTGAAGATGGAGAAAAAGATTAAATGAATTAAAACTTCCCTGGACTGCGTACATTAGAACACACAGACTTTGTCTGAAACTTCTTTATCTAAACTCTGGATCCTCCTGGAGTAACACAGGTAATGAAGAGGTACTAAGAAATGAGAGTAAACACTGAAAGCAATGTTAAATCAGGACATCAATTTGAATGTGTATTTAACTTTGTAATGTATTTTTAAATCAGTGCAATTTTGCTTTTCACTGAAAGATGATTCTGCCGCTGTTTTCAAGTACTTGAAGTATTTTTCAGATAACTTAAGAAACAAGTAAAGCAATTACACTACAGTGGTTTATGTATGAGATTGTATAATATTCTTTTTATATTTTTCCATGTAGTTCATTACCTAGTTGAACATCCACCTGTTGTAGAATTGTGTATAACTGTCCTGTGCAACAGGTGGCTGTGTTGCTGAAACTGTATGAATGATAGTTGATCAGTAGTGAGCCATATTTATTCAAAAAGATATCACTACATATTACTTTGCTTATTACAATTGCACTATGGATTATTCTTCCTTTATTTCCGGATGATGTACAGAGTCAAAATCTTAAAGCTGTCAAAGAAAACAAGACAAGTTGAATTGGCCCGGTTATCCAGTTTAATTTGTCCTTTTTGTAGCCTTTGCTATGCACGGTACTTGTAAAACGTACATAACTTCTGAGTGTTACGTTAGACTTGCTGAAATCTTACATTCAGTACCATTTCTAAGTGATAATTATTATAGATTGATTGTTAGTGTTCATGTTTTATAGGAAACTGGAAAAGAATATATGATATACTCTGGAATTTTTAGATGAAAGAGATAATATCTCTTAATTCCTGAATATGATCCTACTGACTGCTTAAACTGTAATAGCATCTGACTATATCATAATTAAGGGCCTTCCACTTTTTACTACAATTTCTGCCTTGGAGAGAGAAGAGGAAAAATTGGCTGTACAAAACTGGAATTTATGAACCTTATAAAAAGACTAATTTCAATAGACTGGATTTGGGCACGCTTGGCCCTTCAGTGGTACGTTCTGTGAATTGCGACGCTCGCTCTTCTGCTGGCTGCAGGTTGGAGCTACCGTTCAGAGGCCTGTGGTAAATCTACCTCTCGGTGACGTTAAGACAATGAAGAATTAGATTAATGGTTAATGCCCAATTTTGCAGCCTTTATAAGGCCAGATCTTTTTTCAGATGTCTGCAAGGCCCTGTAGGACATCTTGAAATGCACACTGACCAAGAGATGCAGTGTAGGGAAGTCTGCTCGGAAGCTGTCTGTAGGGAAAGGAATTCAGTGTGGGCTTTTTTATCCTCCTTACTCTACCATGCGTCTAGCTGGTTTAACCCTCTAAACTGCTTGGGAAAAATATCCTTAATTGCTACTCCAAAGTGATATCTTGAGAAACAAATCCCTGACCTCCTGGAACGCCTTATGCAGCTGCGGATCTGTAGGAAACGCTGATAGGAACAGTTTACCTGTCTTTGAATTTTAATATAAAAAAATACAAATGTACTAAAATATTAAGTACTAAAATATTTGGCAGGGCTTCAGTATCATGGTGGTCCAGGTGCTCTGTGTTCAGATCCAGTCACCACAATTTTTATGGCATGAAGTGTGGGAGGACTAGGTAATTTCAGATGTGTAAAGTTTGTTTCTGTATACCTCTATATGCATTTTGATTTTTTTAAGTATGTTTTAAAATTACAGGAATATGTTAATTGCTTTTTTCCAGCGTTATTTAGCCCTTAACCAGAATGGTTTCCATACCGACCAAAAGGGAATGATTTAGTGTTACTGTTGTTTAAAGTTCCCAATGTGTTGTTGAGAGACTTTTTTCTGAGGCACTCAGGTTCGGAGTTCATCAGAACTGTTCTTCAGTATGAAGCAAGGAACTGAATTTTTCATGGACTTCTCCCAAAACACGATTTAAGAGGCAAAGCCAAATAGTTCTTAATACAGGCTTACAGTATATACTGTAGAGGGTTTAAGGAAGCTGTGCGCTACTCTCAATATTTTAAAATACAGATAATAGACTTTGTGCACAAATTACTGCTTAGAAATTCCATAATTCCAATGTTAAACTCCTTGATACAGCTAGATTAAGAAATCTCATCTGTCTCCTATAATTCTCACCACAGTAAGAATGAAACTCCGTAATGGTCTGCAGAGAATGTGTGGGCTCATCTGCCTTGTGCGGTGAAAAATCTACTGCGCCAGACCTGGAGTTCAACCTTAATTTTGAATCATTTGATTTAAATTATAGTCTGAGGTTAAATAAAAGCTTATACCCCAGAATGTTACAATTTGGTTGTGCATTTTGTTTCTCATAATTCTGGAAAATCAGATGTTTATCTTGCACAACAGGAATTTCCTTTGCTTGATGGGAATCTAAGAATTTTTTTTTTATTCTTTACTTGGGTTTAAACAAAATCTTACATAGGAAGTGGAAGTTTACTCCTTTGTCCAAACGGACTCACTGCTAATGAATTGCCAAAGGAGCACACTTTTCCAAAATGAGCTGGGATGTGTATGATCCTAAGCAAGGTAACGCCCTTTTAGCTGTACAATGAAGAGAAAGAAATAGTTAAAGTTAACTCGCCAAAATGGTGAATTTTAATTTCAGTAACCCAGTAAGCTGGATTGCAATAATATAAGAGGTCTTTTTTGGAAAAGTTTATCATTAAAAATCAACTGATCAACTACTAGCAATATTGAAGTATCTGCCTCGCAGTCAGTGGCACAATGAAGCAGAATCATTAATTCCAACATATTACATTATTACAGGGGGATTTGTTACAAATAATTCATTAAACTGTACGTAATTTCTTGCACTAGCTACTTAAGCATGGTCTCCATTTTAGAAGTACATGTATCTATTTTCAATGGTTTATTATGAGGACTGGTTACCCTTTAATTCCTTCTCTAGTAGAACACCTTGATTATTTGAATAGCGAAGGCATTGTCTCAATTTGGCTACTAAAGTTATCTAAAAGATCTGATTCTTCCCACCTAAGGAAGCTTGTTGCAAAATGCGGAGCTGTAGTGAGAAGAGTGTCCAGGTTTAATGGGAACACCTGTACTCTCCCAAATCCCCTGGCTGCAGACGTGTTGCGTGTGTAACTGCATTTATGGGAACTGCCATTTTCATGGGAATGAGCAGATTAAACATTTTTTCATATCCTTGTTGGTGCACTAATGAAAGCCATTTAAGCCTCATTCTTTTTATCAGTATTTTTAGCAGATTTTTATGTAGTACTCAATCTTTTTCATGAGGAGGCTGGTTGGTAGGAAGACTTTTTTTTTATGATTAAGCACTATGCTAAAATGTCAGCGTTGTCAGGTGTTAGTGACATGGCTATTTTCGTTGGAGTTGGTGAAAGGTGGAATCCAAGTATATTAGCCTTATAAGAAATAGCCTTAATTAAGAATGGAGTATACAAAATTACTTCAGCTTTAAGTCATACAGAAATATCCTTGTATGTTAGTGGTTTTAGTACAAGACTGGAAGAAATCTAGAGGAGAGTCAAACATCGTATAAACTTATTGAAAATAAGTATTTGTAATACCAGCAGCCTGTTTTTCAGAAACTTGAATATGACTTACGGTTTTGTTTATGAAATTGTTTGAACTTGCACAGATGTAGGTGTAACTTAAATGATAAATGGTACTGATGTGTGTGTATATATAATGTTTAATTCTATTTGTAAATGAGAAACTATGTAACAAAATCATAGGTATGAGGTTTTCCTATTGTAATTTAATACAGGTATGAGGTTTATGGCAATATATCATAGTTAATGAAATTTCAGGTCAAAATGTCTTTAAATTGTGTACATTTTTAAATTGTAATTTCTACTGTATATTGATTATCATGCATAGTGTGATTCAAGAAACTGCTTGTAATTTAAAAATATTTAATATTAAAAATAAAATACAGTTATATATTTATAATCGCTTTGTCTATGTTTGTTCATTCTTAAACAGATGCCAGCAATGGATCAGGTCCACAGTCTAGTTCTGCTGTAAGAGAGATTTGTTAGTGCCCAGAGGTTGAGCAGATACCCACAGCTCACAGCTACGGTCCCGGCAGATGAGTCCACACTTAGTAGCGTAGTCGCCTTTCATTTCTTCTGCTGTTACCCGGGCGCGAACCTCAGGTAACGCGTGCGTGCAGGCAGTAGAGAAGCACCACTTAAAATGCAAACAGTGTAACTCTAGAAGCTGAATATCGCTTTTAGTCCTCGAATTGAGCGTCTGTAGGAAGAATGGATATTTCACAATTAAGGGCCCTTCGGGAAGCAGGTTCATGGCATGTTTTCTAAGGGTTGAATTTATTTCTAGAGGATGATTTTATTGAGGGTTGGTTTTGGGGTGTTTTGGGTTTTTTTCAGTCGGGGTGTATGTGCTGAAGGAGCCCAGATTGCTGGTGACCGTAGCGCACTGAGGTGCGGGATTTTGGGGGGTCCCCTCTGGGTGCGGGATTCCCTCTCGGTGCCGGTGGCAGCGGCTCGGGGGTGGCTGGGGACGCCCCGCTCCGGTGGCGGCTGTTCCGAGTCCCAGCAGGTGAGGCTGGAGCGCGGAGCCGGTACCGGGGTGACGTGAGGTGAAACGTAACTGCGGGGCCGAGGCGGGCCCGGGCCGGGGCCGCGCCGGCAGCCGCTGTGGCAGCTCCCTGGCTCCGGACCGGCCCCCCGGCGCAGAACCTGTGCGGGGGCTTTGAGCGCCGCCGCCGTCCGGGGGCTGGAAGAGCTTTGCCTGGGGGGCTGTTTCCAGGGGGNGGCCGCTGCCCCCGCAGCCCCCCCTGCCGCCCCCTGCCCCGCGGGCCCCGGGTGTCTCCTCCACGGCTGGTGGCAGCGGTAAGTCCCGAGGGGGGACGCCGGCGCCGACGGCCGGGCGCAGAGGGTGGAAAACCCACCGGTGTTCAGCTGCTCGCTCCGGTTTCTCTTGGCCACCCCAGTCTGCTGCTCCCGACCCCCCTCCTGCGGGGCAGGGGCAGGGACAGGGACGTGCCGCTGCCTGACCCTGGGCCGGCTGGGCACCCCCTCATCCCGCCTCACCCCTCCGCTTTCCCCGTGCCTGGGCTTTTACGGACCGCTTTGCTCCCACGTTTGCTGCAGCTTCCTCTCCCTTGGGCTTTCTCTGCCGGCCGCCTCCTCGCCCAGCCCGGTGGCTGCTTCCCCCCCCAGGCAGCAGCTGCTGGTTGCTCTGCCCCCCCGGGGCGCTTTCTGCACTGCAGAGGGGCCGCTGCCTGCTTGCTCTGTGCCCACCTTTACCCCTCCGCGGTTCTGCCTCGCGAGTCCCCAGGGCTGGGCTTTAGTTCTCTTTTCTTGCTTAGGAAACCCCTGTGTCCCTGGCAGTTCTCCTGGGCGCCCGCAGCACCAGCCATTCCCTGGCCTTTCTCTGCGTTTTCAGCCAGGTGCTTCCCCAGCCAAACCGCCCTGCCAGTTCCTCTGCTCTGGCAAAGTTGCCTCCCTGGCAGTAAGGAACTGGGGGTGGCCCAGATGCCCTCGAGGGGAGACAACTGATTCACCGTGAATACCAAGCAGCTGAGGAAACTAGAAACGAGAGAGGAAGTGATATTTACGGCAGCGTAGCCGGGAACTGCTCGCCACCTGCTCCCACTAAGGTTGATGTGCTGTACTGGGACAGTCAAGCACCTGTGGCCAGTGTGCTGGGGGATTTTTATTGGCTCACCAGCTCTGTAACTGCTCCTACATAGTAGCATCAGCATAAAACTTGTATTTTTTTTTAAGACCAAGCCTTTCTATGACTATATGGACTGGAAGGCAGCGTTGTGGACATAGTAACGGTGGTGGCTGGTGTTGGAGTGGGGTCGCTGTAGCGTCAGCACAGGGTGACACGTCAGTGCCTTGCCAAGGTGTGAGGTGGGACCATTGCCGGGCCCCTTTGGTAGCCTGGGCAGTAAACACTGCTCTACTGCTGCTCCACCGGGGCAGAAGCTGCCATTAAGCCCCACCATTATTTGATTGCTGTCGGAAGGCTGAAATGCTTTTTTGCACGTGTTCAGAACGCGGAGATGCTGTGGGTGCAAACGTGCTGCTGGTGGGAGCTTCTGTCTGAGCTGGTGTGTCGTGTTTCCCTCTAGCGGTCTGGCTGCTCATAAACACGCTGGAAACCGATGCCTACAAAAAGCAGTTGCCAGGAGTTCAAGGAGGAATTACGTTCTGAGTAAGAGCCTGAGTGTTCTGTCTGGTACCCCGCGCATAAACCTGCACCATGAGGCGGAGTATGGTTTTATTGTAACTTGGGGTAACTAGAGCTGGGAGAAAACATAAGTGCGCGAGTTCAAAAAAGCAGAGGGAACGTGTTACCAAACCTAATTGACCCTTTTGAGTTGTGATTCACTCCTCCCACAGGAAGATTGGATCAGCTTGGGGACCATTTTCTTATGTGCAGTGAGAGAGCAAAAATCCCTCCAGTTTGAGGCCTGCTTACAAGAAAGCAGAGAGGTGTCTGCTTCTCACTTGGCTTCCCATTCGTGAGGACACCGGTGGGTGTTTTGCTGCGCCTTTTCTTCAACGGTTCCATTCACTTGGCCTCTGCTCCCTCGATCCTCTTCCTTCTAGCTGAAGGAGGGTCTGCTAATCCTTCTCTAAAAAAGGATTTGCTTCTCTGTTCATCCGCACAGATCGTGACCAATAACATCTGCAACTTCTAAAACAAACGTCACTAAATTAAGAGAGACCATGATGGTTTTCCAGTAGTGAGCAAGTGAGCGAATATATCAAACCAACCTGCATCAGGTGGAACTGCACAACAGCTAAAGATATTGGTGTCATGTTTTTACAGCACGTTGATGCTTAATGCCAGTACGTCTGCCAAAACATGAAGACTAAAACCAAAGGAAAGAAGCAAAGGCATACTGTTGACAAAGAAGCATTTTCCGAGGAGTCAGCAACAAGAAAAAAAGAACTGGTGAAATGTTTGCGACACAAAGAAAGGAGGAATGGGGGAAACAAGGAGAGCAGCAAGATCACTCCAGGCAGAGCCAAGCATCCTTGGAGCAATAAGGACAGGCATTTGAGGAGACTGGAAAGCAACGAGCGGGAGAGGCAGAGAATGCACAAGCTCAACAACGCCTTCCAGGCTTTGCGGGAGGTGATCCCTCATGTGAGAGCTGAGAATAAGCTTTCCAAAATAGAGACTCTCACGCTGGCCAAGAATTACATTAAATCTTTGACCTCCATTATACTCAATATGTCCAACGGACACTTTCCAGCAGCAGAAGGGATGGGGGGAGCCTGGGGATCTAAATTGTACCAGCATTATCAACAGCAACACGGGGATGACGATCACGGGGAACATCTACAGAAATACTCGACATAGGTTCATAGCTTCAGCCGAAACACCTACAGTTAGCTGCTACCATCATTCTTTTTCCTTCTTGCATGGTAATACATGCCAGTACATAGAGGTTTTAAGGCCCTCTTGCCTCCAGCTATCTCCTGTTTTTTCTTAAAGGCACAAACGGGTAACACTCATTACATACAGCACATTAAAAATATTACCTTCAATTACTGGAATTTCTCAGCGCTTAGTAGAAATAGTAGAAAAATTCCAGGATCTGGAAACCCATTGTGTAACAATGTAATTAAAAGTGAAGATTTAGAAGCTTCTGAACATTACCCTCCCTGGCAGGGGGGCGAGTTGAGCATTTCGGGCCCATGTCAGCACGTTCACTAGAGCTTGTTGAGAATCTTGGCTGTTGCGCTGTTCTCCAACCCTTCCGTGACTCTTCTTATCTGTCCCGCCAGGGAGGAAATTAAAATTAATGACAACATTTGCTGAACTTGATAAGTGAAGTGGCACATAAGGGAAATTGGCCACCAAATCTGAATATTTATCTTGAGAGTTTGGATCTGCTCTGATAATTTTGAACCTTGCAAAGCATAAAAACTTTTAAAGTACTTGTTAATGTAAACATTTACACAGCTTTCTTAGATTGTAAGCTCTCTGGAGTAAGGACGTGTTCTGGTCAGTGTTTCCAGAGCATCTGGCCTCGTGGAGTTTTTCTTTAGTGGGTCTCTGGGTGCCTTTTTAGTACAAATAATAAATAAGGGACAAAGGACTTATTTTTGCCAAAACTATGATAAAAACGCTTTAGTGTAGTCAGAAGTTAGACCATGATCTATGCGATTACAAGTTACTTGCTAATGAAGCCTCTAATGTCATCAGGATTCTTTCTGGGTTAGTGCTAGATTCTGGTATTATAAAACACAATAAAGGAAGCGGGAATTCTTCAAAAAAGAAAAATGAGCTTTTCCTCCTCACATCCCCCCCCATCTTACTGTAACGAGTTTTATGTCACTGTGGAACTCTCATTTCCTCTCGTATTCTCATACGTGAAGAACAGGCTGAGGTGCCCCCGGTCGGAACCGTGTTGCCTGCAGAGCCCCTGTGTCCCGGCTCTTCCCGACATCCCCAGCTGGCAGGACAGCAGCCGTTCCGTGCTGCGGGTGGCAGAAGGAGAACCAGGCGTCTCCTGCGCCGTAGGAGGGATGTGGTGCGCGGCGTGGTCCTGCTCCCAGCACAGCAGGGCTGCCCAAGGCGGAGCGGCGGCTGAGGAAGGGGTTGGATCCGTCACAGAAGGGTTGGACCACATGGCCCAGTTTGTTTCGCTCCAGCAGGCCCGATGGGGTGACCGTTTCATTAAAGTAAGAACGTCTGCCCTCTCCTTAAGGTTTCCCAGACTGGTGGGAAAGGGTTCTGAGTTACTTTTCTCCACCATCGCGATCTACCGGTGTGATGTAGAACAACATAATGTGTTATTTGTGTCATTGCCTTACTGGAGAGAGGAATTACTTGGAGGAATTTTCTTTATTTCCAGAGTGTTGTCACGCTGACATAGTGATTAGCCCTTCTAGTAGGGGAGTGCTAATGAAGGTCTTACCTAGTTTCTTACAGTCGAGTTGCCGTAAGTGCTGTACTCGGCTTCAGGCAACAGCTGCTCCTCACAGGTAAAGCCCTGGATGTGTTTAGGTGTTGTCTCATGGCAATGGGAGAACTCTAACCCCAGGGCCTGGCTGTTGGGTGACGAGGGTAACGGTTTTAAGCTGAAAGAGGGAAGATTTAGGCATTAGGAAGAACTTTGTTGCCCAGAGGAGTGGGGTGGGTTGGGGTGGTGGTTTCTCCTGCCCTGCTGGGGGCCCCAGTGCTGGGCGAGAGGCTGCGGGCGCCCTGAGGGCTCGGGGCCTCTGTCCCCCGCCGGGGGTGGCCCTGGTGGCCCCAGCGCCTGTGGCTGTGGCCTGTCCTGCGGGAGGCGTGCGGACAGACCGGCCGTGGCCGGGGCCCAGCACTCGTGTTGGCCGCACCGCGGCCGCAGCCCGTGGCTGCCTGAGGGCCCGTCCCGCCTCAGGTCTGTGGTTCTGCGGTCACAGTGAGCGCTGACAAAGCACTTGTAGGTGATGTCTTTTTTTGCAGGATTCTTTAAAGGCCATTAGTGCGCTAGACCAGTGCATTTTACGGGAGATCTGAGAGGTTCCAGATACTGAATGTTGTCCCCACGATGTTTTTGTGGGGTGGTTGCGGTTATGGTTACTTTGGCAGAGGAAGGAAACCAGAGAGCTGGAAAAGCAGGATTTTATCAGTGCCATTGATGAAGAACTGCACATCGCTTTAAGATCCAACTACTGACAGGACGAATAGGGAGTTTAAAGGCTCGTGGCAGTGTATTTGTGACAGGACTGCCTGCGCACACGGCGGCGTTACGTCGAGCATTAAGCCCCACGTGGCACGTCACACCTCGCTCGAAGTGCAGCAGTGGTGAGGGCTGGCCTTCCGCCGACCACAGCTGTCCCCCAGGAACGGTGCTCCTTCTAATGCAATGACAACTGCTGGCGCCAAAACGGTACTTTGCTACAAAGTGCTGCTTTATTGGATGCGTCAAAAGGGATAAATTCCTCTTATTTTTCAAAATTGTTTCAATTTAAAGTAACTCTCCCTTATTTTAACCAGTCATTCCAATGACATCATATTTTTAAATTAATTAATTTTCTAAATAATAGTTTCAGAAGCCAAATATTTAGTATTCAAACAGAAACAATTTGTAATTTATCTTTTGTTCACTTAAACCTAGCTTTTTACAGTAAAGTAAGTGAAACTTGGCAATGCCGGGAAAAATGCAAAAGTACATTATAAAGCTTCTTGTATGAAATCAGTTTGATTGTTGGACATGTAAACACTGACTATTAAAACAAAATGTCTTGATACGATGCAGAGAAAATACAATCCTAATAATTTTCTAAAAATACATGTAATAGAGTTATTTATTTGGACAAGATACTGTGCAAATTATGCAAAACCTATCATGGTAATTAATGCAAACATGTTACTTCTGGTACTCCCACTATGTATGTATAAACCAGAAATCGCTAATCACATACTGGAAAGGTCAACAGGTTTTTTTAAACAGTAAAGCATCTTCAATCTTCATTCACATTTGGACTTCGAAACAGTGCTTTCCTTGGCATCAAAATACCAAATATATTCTTTAAATACATGCAAACCTAAGTTTTACTTCTACAAATACAGTACTGAGACCACATCACACTGTCATAGAAAAATAACTCCATATACAGTCACACACACAGGGGAAAAATGATTGTAAACTGCTGCCAGGGGAAAAACGTAGTGCCTTCCTGAAGCTATTGGGAGAGGCTTTTCCAGCACTTCCCAAGGACTGGATTTCAAATAGTAATTTCATATCACAGTCACATTAGGGTAAGACTGGGAAAAAAAGCTGCTTTTGAGAAGAAAAAGTGGTTTCTTGTTAAAGAGGGATGAATCAATCACTGGCTAAAAAGAAAAAGCAGAGCTTCATTCCGAACCCACGTTAGCTGGTGCCTCCACTGGTATCAGTGAAGTTGTTCTGCATTCCTGCCCCTGTGGGGACAGAATCTTTAAGACCTCCTCTTGTCTTGTACACTTTTAACTAGGAAAGCATAATTTGCAACAACCTGGAACTCGGCCGAACTCCTCAAGTGCCTGGTGCCCTCCCGCCCCATCCGTGGGGATGCCTGGAGCTCAGTCATCGTGGTTCCAGTTCAGATGGAGACAAAACACCATTTACCACCCTTGGGACTGGCAGCTGAGGCACGGGCTCTGTCTCTTAGACTGAGCAGAGTCTGGCTGAAACCAGTGGTTTTACTTCTCGATTAAGGTATTCCTCAGCGTGAGCAGACAGCAAAAATTGGCCCTTACTGGTAACTGCCCCGTAAGCCGAGTTGTACAGAATTCAGTTTTGCTGACGAGAGCAAGAGCAGCATGACTCAAGCGATGTGATTCCGTAAGCAGCGCTCACGTGAGCAGAGCTGTGTGCATGTATAAATCTTGCACAGTCAGGACCAGTTACGTCTGCAGTGCAAGTCACTGGAGCTGTCTGTAATCCAGCTCTGACCTCTCCGTCTCTGCTCCAGCAGGAATCCGAAGAACAGTGTGCAAGGTACGTGCGTGCAGAGGAATGTGGGGAAGGGAACTGTACTATTCATGAAACCAGAAGTACTTGTAACAATTGTCTGCAAAGACAGTCACATTCATGTGGCTCTGTAGCAGCTATGGTAGAGGGTCAGAAACACAGTGTGGCTGAAAAGCTTGCCTGCTTTGACAAAACTGTTAGCTCCATCAACTCACATTTTACACAATGTAAGAAATCTGGAAGAATTCAGTAATTAAAATACCCCCTTGCGAATGCCCGTTCAGTACAGTAAATTAGTAGCACAAAAAGGTCATGTTTTTCTCTCCAGACAATAGACATCTAGTTTCTTTTAAAATTACTACTGCTTGTTTGCAACATGTAGGTGGCGACAGCCTAACAGCTAACAGCGCTGCTGTCCAGTTCCTGACTTTCACTGACCAGCAGAGGGGTTCTGGAGAGCTCGCTCTTCCCTTTAGGCTCCTCCTCTTCTAAATCCGTTGACCCTGCAGGGTGTTCCTCAGCAGCGTCCTGCACAGCCACCCTAGATGCTTCCGTGGCGTTTCCTCTGACTGTAATGTGCTCCCATCCACCCTGTAAGAGATTTATAAAGAAATATAAAAGGAGAAGCATCACCCTGCGATGACAATATCAGATGTGACGCTTTATGCACACTACTTGTTCTACACTACTTTTTCATGAGGAAAGTAAACCTGCGCTGGGCTGAATCAGCAAAAAAGCTCCTTGTAAAACAAAACACCGCAGCTCCCTGACGGGGAGTGACACACACAGTAACTCGAGGATTATTGTTGTTACGGGGGCTTGAGAGTGTAGGGTCAGGCGTTCCTAACAGAGCTGTTGCAGGTTTTCCATCAACGTAAAAGGGGCCAAAACCTTGAAACAGCCTTTCTGAAAACACTGAGGGTGATACAGGGAATGGTAACAAGGAACAATCATGTGGACTCAGAACGAATCCGTTTTTTAAAAATGGTACTTCACTAATTTTTCAGTTAAAACATTTAAATTACCTGTTTAGAATTAATACTTTTCAAATGCAATTAAATAACTTCCCAGCTGTAATCGCATAGCCCCATTGTATTAACTTGAAAGAGGCACCCAAAGCTGACGCCTGCAGGTCAGTCTCCTGCAGGTGTGTGGAAGACGAAGGCAGCGTGCGGCTGGCGAGGGATGGCGGGGTCCTCCGCAGCACTCACCCCGATGCCGTAATCCCACGAGAGGCCTTTGGGCTCCATTGGCTGGACACCAGCCCGACGGCAGACGGTCCCACAGCTCAAACTGTGGCTTCCCTGCACTTTGTCAGCTACCACCCAGACCTGGAGAAAGCGAAGGCAGGCAATAAAATGTGCCCTTCACCAGCTCTTCCCCGATGTGAAAAACAGTAATGAGTCTGTCTGAGCACTTTCAGAAGTTAGTCTTGATCTTGACTAGGCCCAAACTGCTCTGATTTAGTCAGAGAAACACCCAACCAACCAACCCGATATCAGCGTTTTAATTAAAACATTGCCAGACAGTAAGACCTGGCAGGAAAGAGATTCAATCTACAAAATAGCCTTGTTAAAAAAAAAAAGAAAAAAATTAATGAAGCATTTTACAGCAAAGGGCTGGCTGTATCACTATTTCATTGGCATGATTTTTGTCCTGCTATCAGGATTCTGGCATTTAGACAATCACCTTGTGGAATACAGTTAAGTAAAAATAAATCCAAAGAACATTTAATTTAATTACAAACATATGTTAAGCGTAATTCTGAATAAACTAATGAGATACAAGGAAGCTGAATACACACCTGGTCCAGGGGCCCTACAGACATTTTACGGATATTATTTGAAACGTGATCCCAGGTAGATCCTTGAGGGTAGCTTGGTGTGATACCTTGCCGGTACCAAAGATTGCCTGCAAAACAAACAGTCCTGGGTACAGCGGAGGGAGGCTGCCGTGTACGAGGCGCCAGTAAGCGACAGAACAAAGCCGTGTTAGTACTTCTGTGTTCTGTGGAAATCCATTATGGCTTGAACTAATGTCTTACAGTGAAGGACAATAAAGTTCCTACTTTGGAATTTGTATTTCCGTAGCTATTGTAACTTTTCTGGAAAACAGCAAATACTCTGTTTTGTAAAATTTCTTGGGGGAAAACAGCCATATAAAGAACTATGGACTAGAGAAGTAGAGCAAATGAGATGAAGATCTCTGAAAGAGACTGGTGTTAAAGGCGTGTCTCTTTTACAAAAGGATGCTTCGTAATTTATCTTGCAATGATGGTGCTGTTCTAGGTTTTGCAACAGTAAGATACTCCTCTCCGGTTTTGTACGTTCTGGGGTTTCAGACAAAATCCTGCCATGCAATTCTCCGCTTTGAGATTCATCTCTTCCCCCAAGAACAGCATAGAAGCTGGATTGTTGCTGTCTAGGGCACTATCAGATGTAACAAAAAGCAAGTCTTAAAGATCAGTAATTAAGTGGGCTGCCTACTCCATCTCTTTCAGTATGAACTGTTACTCCAATCAACAATCCAACAGCAATCGTCCGTCCAGGCAGAAGCTCTAACTTCGCCTCTCCTTTCTACAGCAATCTTCACGCGTACTCATCTATTTTTTCTAATATCGATAAATAATTCTTAGAAATCCTTACCGTTTTTATCCAACACAAACACGGATGTTCGTCCTACTGAAACTTGTTTTAACTTCTGTTTTTGAGGTGAAGGAATATGGTACCAACAGTCACCTAGATGTCAGAAATACGTGAGTTATACATTGAGAAAACAGAATTACGTATGAGAAGTCTTGGAAATGTCTGCAGTTGAAATACATAGTTGTGCAAGCAAGCTGTGAATGACACTACACTCAGTGTATTTTTACTAGCTTGTTTTTAGAAACAAACACTTTAAATCACACAAGTGACGAGCAAATTAACTGCTGTAATTGTCATGAGTGCTATTCATATGCACTGTTTTGCACAGCTATGGGAAAGGCCTCTGCTGAACAGATTAGTCTTTTTCAGACATGGCAGTGTAGGAGATCTTACACCGCGCGCAGGATGGAGACTGTAGCTGAGAGGCAGGAGTACTCACCTGCAGACAGGTAGCAGTACTCACCTGCAGAGAGGCAGGAGTACTCACCTGCAGACAGGTACGAGTACTCACCTGCAGAGAGGCAGGAGTACTCACCTGCAGACAGGTATGAGTACTCACCTGCAGACAGGTACGAGTACTCACCTGCAGACAGGTAGCAGTACTCACCTGCAGAGAGGCAGGAGTACTCACCTGCAGACAGGTAGCAGTACTCACCTGCAGAGAGGCAGGAGTACTCACCTGCAGACAGGTAGCAGTACTCACCTGCAGGCTTCTTTGGAGACACTGAGCCCCGATAGAAGGCAGAGCCGTCTCTAGCAATAGCCCACACTTGGTAGAATGCTCCAATTGAGATGGAAATGAAGGGCTGATCGGTTCCCACATGAAGCCAGGATGTTCCCTAACAAATCATGGAAGATGAATTATGAAGCAATGGTTAAAAACTCCACAACAAAATATTGTGGATTGTTGCCAAATGGGAAAAACCCGAGACAGTGAAAAATAATTAGGAAGAATATTTCCTGTACCTCGTGACTGAACAGAAACAAGGTCTCTGATCCTCAAACATACTTGGCTATTTAACCCTCTGAAATCAACAGCTATGCTGAACTGTAACAGGGCCTTTGCTGTTGAAATTGCTGGAATTTAGGCACCTACATGGCTCTGAATAGCTGAGCTACAGCCCTTTCGGGTTTTGTCTTTTTTTTTTAAAAACCCCTTTTTTGATTACACAGAACAAGAGTCTTACAAAAGTTGACTGACAGGGGCTTCATATTCCAGACACAGTATTCCAGTTCTTGCTGTTGCACTGCTGTAGAGATCTGTGCTATTGTAACTGACTGAACGGGAAGAAAAAAAAAAATATTCCTGTAATTTTTCACCTTCTTGTAGTTTTTTTACAAATTCCATTAAGTATATCATTAGTGGAGTTTTTTTCCCCTCTGTTATAAATATGGCTTAAAATTAGTGCGTATTGAAGTTACTGGGACTATTTGTTCCTTTCTGCATCCTTTAGTGGATGTTTGCTCATTAAATCTGTCCCAGTTCATAGAAAAAAGTCAAATCTGAAGGTACATTCAGGCTCACCTCTCTTTTAAATGAGCAATTTCCAGACCCAGAAAAGTCAATGGAGAAAATCCTGCTGATATTAACAAGCATTAGATTGGGACCATACTTCAGAGAAATTCTAGCCCTGGGCAGTTTATTTAAATGGGACGCACCCGTTATCAACGATTTAGGTGAGGAAATAAGCTATCAGTGCAGGAAGTGGAAGCCAAGTGCTTCATGAGAAGATATACAGGGGCTGAGAGAGGGTCCTGCAGGTGAGGTGGCCCAAGCCAAGGTAGATTACGCAAGAGAAGCGCTATTGCAAGAAATAGGGGCAGCACACTGTGCTACAGCTGATGGACAAGGACTTTCAAATCTGGGACATAAAAGGGAAAAAAACAACAAGGTGCTACATGAGAAGGCACTGCACGATTGCGCATTTGTTCTTGCATCATGACACTGAATACATCAATAAGGCAGTAAAAATAAACAGGGAGCCTTACAGCTGGATTTTGCTGTGTCACTCCAAGCCTGCAGAGCACGTCGCCTTTGTCACTGATTGCCCACAGTGCTACTGCTTCTTCATCATCTGCATCTGAACTGGGGATTATGGAGATGTCCCACAGGGTAACAGGAGGCACTTCCAGCCATGGCCCGTTGGTGACTATCTTACATTTTCTGAAGCAAAAAAACCCCAAACCCGTCAGAAGTACGTACTTTCTGTAACCAAATTTTGTCTCCTGGTCCATTGTTGACTTCAGTGCAAACAATCCTGAAGTCTTTTCATTAAGTAGGTACAATAAGTATTAGTATTTTTAATTTGGAAGGGGTTTACAACAATCAATGGTGTTTTGCATCAGGTTTTGAATTTTGACGTGTTAGTGATTTCTCTAAGTTTCTGGTTTTAAAAAAGTTACTTCATACGTGGCCACCCAGGAACGAGCAGCTTGTGCTCCCCGGCTCCCGGGAACTCACTGGGCAGCAGCTGCATAGTGAGCGTTTGACCCAGCGAGCATCCCTTGCGGAGAGAACTCCACGCCCGGCTCATTCCTTCCTCTGCCACGGTTAAGGGAATCGTTTCACAACCAGTTTTTTTGGTTGGCCTGTGAAAAAGCTGCATAGCATCTTGAGGTAGGCAGAGATAGGGCAGCTGTGAATGAAAGAGCTGGAGGTAGGTCACTCTGGGAATTGGTGTCTTTTTTTCCTGTGGGAACTGCAATACAGTAGTGCTGTCTGTTAGGGAAACTGTATTAGATTCTGTCATCACAACAGTAATTTCTGTGTACAAAGAACGTCCTAAAAAACTCAGGACGTTCCTCTGTTCTCCAGTTCTGAAAAACTAGATCCAGCCCTGAGCTGTTCCCTACGTGTTCTCAATTTTCAGTTGATAGTTAAAACGAGGAAATGTTTAGGCTTGAGGGTATTTCTCACCTTGCTTATTTCAAGTCACTATTTTGATGACTTGATGGCTGTTGTTTGTTTTGTTGCACATCCTGGAACAACAACAGTTTGATGCTTCAGGACCTTACTTGTAGCTTTTTTAGATTTTTGTACCAGGGCCAAAATACTAGCTTTGTAGCCTCAGTTACAAACAGAACAATGCAGAACTGTAAGTTCACAGCAATTTATTAGCATAGCTATTAGATACTCTAGCATAGAAAACATAGAAAGGCTGGAAAAACAGTGAATGCACAGGCTTTCCCTGCTTAGCAGAATAGAATATAGCGGCAGTTTGCCGTTTTCCAGGTTCCACCTGGATATAGTGTACTGTGACTTAAATGGGGTTGGGATTCTCTGTGGTCTAGTACGCAGTACGTGGAATTAATATGTTAAAACTCTTAATATACAAAACATATTACCAGTTGTTACAAGTGACCTAGTATGTGCTAATATACCTAGACTCTACCATTCCTTAATCATTTCCCATGAGGAAAATCAGATACAGAGAATAAATAGCTGAGTTTTATCTACAGATCCCACAGAAGCAAACAGGGTATCTACCTGTAAAGGCTTAAAATCGAAGTCGTAATGCTAAAGATCATCCGCTTCGCTACTGCAGATGAGTTAGTTACTGCAGGTTTCCTTACTCCTGCTTTTGCTGATCGGGTGACAAGACTCTCCCCCTCATAACTACAGGAGACTTCTAGGGAACAATTAGCATTCGAATTCAAAACTTTTATTTACATAAATAAATGGCTCCTCACCTGGCCCAGCGCCTCCGTCGGACAAAGTCTTTCATTGTCTTGTGACCATGGTAGGACCTACCAAAACAGACAAAGCAGGTGTTCAGGAGGATGTCAGGGCACCTCCGGTTCCAGCGGCAGCCCGAGCGCGCTGGCTGCGGCTGCCCACCAGACGTGCCTGCCGACTTTAAAACGCCCGAGACTATAGTTCGCTAAGCTCACTTTGCTCCCCTACCTCCCTGGCAACCCTCAGTGTTAGTGGCCCATAAAAAGGGAGAAATCAAGGCACACTTCCCCTGTTGAAGCACGGTTAATATGCAAAACTGCAAGCAAGACATGAGGGCTGAAGTACAGCATTTTGCCTCCTAGTATTTTAGGTAGAAGGAAGTATATCCTTACGCTGGAAAGTCTGCCGCGTACTGCCAGCCTTCTCGATCAGTTCCACCAGAAGTATTGAAGTCAATGTACCAATCAGATACCTATTGTCAAAAGGAGACAATAAGAATAACAAGCACAATCAATGGCTAATGTATAATAAAAATATCCTCCTCCGCTATTTCCCTCTGGCTTTTGGGGTGCAAAAACTTGCCAGAAACCTTCTAATACTCGCAATATAAATTCATCCAGAGGTTCCTAAACCTTTTTAATTGAGTTGTAGAGAAAAGGATCAGAACAGAAGTCTAAGTCGCACTAAACTCCCAGACACGGCTCTGGGGTGACCCTAGGGCAGCTTTTCAGTATCTGCAGGGGCCCACAAGAAAGCTGGGGAGGCACTTTTTACAAGGGCATGTAGTGACAGGACGAGGGGTGACGGCTGCAGACTGGCAGAGGGCAGATTTAGATGAGATCTCAGGAAGAAATTCCTGGCTGTGAGGGTGGGGAGCCCCTGGCCGGGGTTGCCCAGAGCAGCTGTGGCTGCCCCATCCCTGGAGGTTCAAGGTCAGGTTGGACGGGGCTTGGAGCACCCTGGGAGGTGGGAGGTGTCCCTGCCCAGGGCAGGGGGTGGAACCAGATGAGCTTCAAGGTCCCTCCCAACCCAAACCAGTCTGTGATTCTATGCTACTAAACAAAATATCCCACTCAATGCTTAACATTCTTTTGACTATGGAAGATCATTGCTATTGTATAAACGGGGAAACCAAGGTTAAATATTATGACAAATCCAGGAAGAAAACCGGGGCCACTTGAGCCCGAGTCTTGCATTCTACTTGCTAAGCTTTGCCTTCTTAGTAAAAAGACTTTAAAAACCAAGATTTACCCAAGACCACTGCGGAGAAGGAGGCTTGGTATTGGTTTTTGTACATTCCTGCAGGCCCGATGCGTCGCTCCACATGTATCTGTCCGTGGGCAGACCTCTGTGGTTAAACAGTGTACATGGAATGCAAGGTCATTTGCAAGAGGGAATTTAAAAGGTGAGGGAAGAAAAGCTTATTTGTAGCACTTCCTACTTTCATACACAAAACAGTCTTCCATCATAAATCTCTGTATTTATAAATACCATGTGAGGGATGAGGATCGGGGGGAAGAATCTGTATGATTGCTTCTGGTTACACCAAACTTGAGGACAATGTAAACTTTTTTCTGTAGCATGATATTCCTCACTACTATTTAAAAATGGAAGGTGAATCCTGAGTTCCTGTGCCATAGACACCCATTTATGTGAATACTTTTTCAATATTTCTATTCAAATATACTATTCAAGGACCCAATGTATTTAGCACAATATGTATATGAATATATAGATCCTATTCACTTTGCTGTATGGCCTTAATAACAAAAGATGTTGCAAGCAGGCACACTGTGCACTCGCAAAGCACAAATCTATGGTTTGCTACACATGCATTTTGAATGGATGACTATAAATCTAGAAGACTGAGAAACACCACTCCTTCCGACTCATGTTAACAGTAAGCGTTGGAGGAGACTGAAGATAGAACTGTAATAATTATCCTGAAAAGCTAGAACAAACCCCTTGTTTCATTTGACAGTAGTAAAAAATTACAGTAAATACATAAAATAAATTGAGTAAATAACCTGCTGCTATATCCAGTGACTGGGTTCCACCGCTGGTTCTCATAGATGTAAACACATTTCACGTCTGACTGTGTATAAATGTTGTCAGCGCTACTGGCCAGCCCTGTGAGAAGGAAATTATTTGGATTATAGTAAAGTTAAACCCGAAAGACACTACATTTTAAATTCCAATAGCCACAGTACTATTGCTGATTATCCTATTTCTCACTCTGAAGACACAAATATAAACTGCAATAGCAATTCCTTCCTAGCATGTGGCCTGTTCACCGTCTAACCCCACACATCAGTGAGGCTAAAGGAAGGACAGCTGAAACAGCTCCAAGAGCCGACCCGGTCAGGAAGGTCAATAAGAAATGTGCGCGCTGCACCAGACCAATCGTCCGTACCTTGAATGACGCCACCTCCATATCCACCAGTGTAAACCCAAGCGGTGTGATCATATCCTACGCCCCACACTACGCCTCGGTTATTGCACTCTATCAGTCGAAGATGACCTCCCACTTGACGCCAAAACCTGCCAGAAAGAGGACATTTTACATTTGCTCTACACCACATCCATCAGGAATGTATGCCTTCCCCTCCTGCGACTCAACAGACGTAAGGACAGGCAACTTTATATGCTTGTTTGTTCAGCCTCTGTGCAATCTGTAAGGGAAGGCAGCGGCCAGTTGAAAGCACTTCCATTTAGCTGGAAGGAACCTGTCTGCCTCCACTTGGAGTTCTCAGGCTTTGAAGTATTTTACTTTCCTTTTATTTTATGGCTTGTGGTTTTTTTATATACACACACACACATACACGTATATATGTTTTTAAACACTAGTTTGGATGATCTCACTAGAATCTTTACATCTTGGTGACCATCAACTGCCTCACCTTTAACTTCACCCTCACTTTTTTAAAATCTAGGAATTGATTTTACCTAACAAGAAAACAAATGATTTATGTATTTGCTGTGGAGCTTGGTAAAAACAAGGGCTTTAATTCTTCCTATTCTCCTTATCTTTGCAGGTTAATGGTTTTCTGGGGCTTTACCTGGCCAGTTGGCCATGGTACTTTTCTGGGGAAGAATAGGGAAAATAAAGAGATTGCAGAGGAGTATTTCAGTTATCAGAATGGCAGGAGATCATTTAGGTCCCAGATCCCCCAAACTAAGATGCAAGAGCACATGAGCTTTGTGATTTGCGAGACGTTGAAGGTGCTATACCCTTTAGAAAAGGACTAAAGGATCCCTCAGGTATTATTCAAGGACACTTTGTGCAAGTAACCTAAAACTGCGGATATTTTTTAAATAGAAGATTGGTCTTTGACCCAGCAGTTCTGAGGCTGGTATTCTTTTGCTTGAAGAGTTTGCAGTCCTATATTGTCATAGTTGTAGCAGAAACTGTGAAGGAGGTGCTCCCAGACTATAATGGTAAAGGACTGAGAATTTCAGATTTCCTGACTCAGATAGAACTGAGAGCTCAAATTACATTACAATTACACTGATAAGGATTGCTTTTAGTCCAGGCCATCTTTTAATTTAAATAATTAGTGACATTAAGGACGCAATCACAAGAAAATGGGATCTCAATGAGAAACGCTTTTGAAATTGCAGGAATAGCTCTAGCATCTAAGAATTAAGATCTAATTTGGTGAATTTCTCGAGCTGTACTTATGAATATGAAGGCAGCCGTTAACCTTGTCGCTGACAGACACCTGCAGCGCACTATACACTGCGACAGCCCATCAAAGCACTGACATGTCGTGACAGGCAGCCGAGGCAGGTCGCATCCCATGCCGAAAGAACAGCGTCTGAAACCCCTTACATTTGGTCACACGGCATCAGGTGCGGTCCGGCCTCCAGCTCAGGACTCGGCTCGCTCACAAAGATGTCTCCTTTGCAAGTAACCGACCAAATGGCATGGCGAGAAGGAGGGCCTTGAATCCCCCTGCTTTCACAGCAGGACATGTTCAGCAAAGACAGCTACAAAACAAGAAGCAGAGAACCAAAAGCTGCTGTTTACAGGGAGAACAAACATGTCCAGAGATGCTGCAGTATTACATAACGAGGTTTTACCTTTGCAGGTTCTTGCAAATCAGCAAAGTGAATTAGCAGCTTTTTCTCAAAGGCACTGGAATTCAGCGTTTTAGAAATTATTAACACAATCACTGGAACCAATGTGATTTGCAGTATCTGATCATTATGAAGCATCCTTCAAGTTTTCCATTGCTTCAGTGAATGCATGCCTGCACATACACAAGACTCTCTACAACAGATTACAGTTCTTCTACCAATGCAGAAGAACAGAGTAACTGAATTAAACTCCTAACTCATTTGTAGCCTAATCTATATCTGGAGATAGGAAAATATTGGTTTTACTGCGGGTAACTGCAGCATCAGAAAGAGTGCAAACTCCAGAGGAGACAGGAAGCTTCAGGTGCCTTTAAGTAAGTCGCAAGAGACCTTTAAATACCTAAATTGTGAAAATAGGTAAGTAGCCTAGATACTGTAAATGTAATGCTGAGATTTCGGGGACTAGCTTTTATGTATTCCTTCAGATATTGCCAGCCTGAAATGAAAAATTCACAGAATTACCCAGTCGTGCATTTCTTGCTCTGTTGTGGCTGCCAGACGGATCGGCCATCGCTGCTTCGTCCTTTCAGGTGTATACAGTGCAAAGGAGTGTTTGGCTTCATTCAGAACTTCAACTAGAATAGTGACTTCATTGAGGAACACGTGGATATACTAAGATGAGAAAAAAAAATTGCAGCTAAGGCAAACCCGTATACCTTCCTCCGTGCCAGCATTTTTGCACTTCAGGACTACGAACAAGGCACTCCTGCCACGGACAGGGAAGAATCGATTCTTGGTGCAGAAGGAAGGGGGCTTAATTTCCAGTCCTGTACTGCCTCTGATTCATACTGCCCTTATGCAGTACCCCTATTTCTGAAGGCCCTGGCCAGCCAAGCTTGGCTTTTTCTTCACAGTCAAGAAGGTTTTGAACTTCCAAAAGCATTCCTCGTTGGTGCAAGGCAGATGGTTTAAGCAATGTGGATGGTTGCTGAGTGGGTATTTCTGACATAGCATCAACGTAGCCACAGTTTAGAAAAGCTCGCAATTTGCTGGCACCCTGGGCTGCATTTGAATTGGTTCCCAAAACTCAGAACAATAGTGTACCATAATTTGCCTCCCTTAACAAAACTGTTTTCCCTTCAAAGGTTTTCCTTTGCCAAGTGCAACCCTCTCAAGGGTCTCAAGCTGAACACACCTTTTTCTCCTCATGATACATGTAATAGATGAAGAGGATGCTGTCGCGCATTCCGTCGCTCCCGGTGAACTGCTCGAGTGCGACTCGAACATCCATCCATTTATGAGGCTTCCAATTCCTCCACCACTGCAAGGTCCCAGTTTTAACCCAAACCGACTGCAATGCAAACACAAATGTAAAGGGGTAAGGAAACTGCATGACTCTTCTTCTTTCTCCCCAATACCATTTTTTGAGACCACAAGAAATCTCTGCTGGAGGCTAGTCTGTACCATATCAGCTAATTCTGACACAGAGTACATCAGAGTGTTCAGGAAGCTGACAACAAAATGAAAACTGACAGAACTGGAGAGAAAGGCACCGAAATAGCAAGTGTACATCAGTATCAACGTTCTACCTCTGCCCGAATACAACAGCACACAGATACAAACTGACTCTTGTGTACTCCTTGTTATAACACCATTTCTGTTCGGACCTTAAAGGCTTTTGATATAATCTTTTAAAACTTGATTAAATCCCTGGACTCCAAGTGTTTTTAATCAAATGAATTCCAGATATCATTTGGCAATTGCAATGAAGAGACCAAAAATATAAATTAATCTGAAAAGAGCCAAGGACTTGTAACAAAGGGAACATCAAACAAAAGTGCTGCTATTTAAGTGCTGCTATTGATGTTTGCATTATTGCTTTATTTATGCAAGTTACATTAATCCCTTAACGGTCACAGAGAGGGAAAGTTCACCTACTTGAGTCACTGTTTCAATTAAGAAGCCTCATCTCATGGTGGAATAATTCATACAATGTTCCACTGTTGGAAATATTTCTCTGTGGATTTGAGGTTTCAGTGTACTCAGATAATGCTGACCAATGCTTCATTTGCTCCTATACAAAACTATCAGCTAATGTTTTTCGATAGAGATTGCTGCTCCTTGTTTAATAAGATGCCAGTTTGCCCCAGGGAGCGCAGGGGGCGATAGTCCAGGAAAGGTGGCACAGAAAGAAATAAGGACAAGAATACAAAGTGACAGTAGCTTCAGATCAGTACATCAGAAATGTGTTATTGATGCCCAGATTTGATAGGTGTGTTTAGAAGACAAGAGATAAGTGTCCTCACCGCTTACCTGCTCAATAGCTTGTTCATAGTGCCTAAAATTCTCCAGTTCCCGCTTCGTCCTTTCACTGAGCTGCTGAAAAATCTGCTTTCGCCACGCTGCTGTCTGTGCTGGAGTGATAGACAGAGACAGAGACTGCACAGAGGACGACAAACCTGGAACAGAACCAAACCCAATGAACTCCAGTGAGCTTTGAATACAGTTGTGAAAGGTAAAACATGATGCTGCTTTGAACAGTGGACTGAGTCAACCCAGCCTAAAGTGATTTTTTTAATTCTCTGGAATCAATGTATTACAGCAAAACTTCATAAATGATGCACAGAAACGGGACCACTAGATGATTATATAGAATCTTTCAAGGCTGTAATCTTTGTTGGTAGTTTTTGTCACTGAACTGCAAGATAATTAGGCAATACAGTGAATTAAGAGTTACACTGTTATTAAATACTGGGATGTCACAGTTTGTGGCTTATTTTGAAAATATGGTTATATTCCACTGTCTTTCAAGAACCTCAATTCCAACCCCATCCAGCTGTCAGCTGGGCTCACATTCACAACGCCTCTGAGTAACTTCTCTGTCTCACCCTCGTCTCAGCAGGAATGGTAGCAGGGGGCGGCTCTTGTGGCATCTGCATCTCTCAAGAGAGCCCTTTTCCCTGCTTTCAGTTACTGTTCAGGGACAGCATGGGTTTGGCCTGAAGTTGCAGTTGAAGTGCAATTAAAAACTAGAAGCAGATCCAGCACAGATTATTTTACAAAATTCTTACAGAATCTCAGAGAAGATACCACCTTTACATTTATGTATCTCAATCCCAAAATGCTAAACACATGTAGCACTATCCTCAGACGCTGAGTGTATTAACCCGTTTCCTCTTACTGCAGTTTGTGATCAGAAGTTTTGCGCCATGGGTTTTGTTCAAAAAAAACCCCCAACCCAACATTTTCCTTACAGAGCACTGGGAATTAGGGTCTGTTGTGGTGCCTGGGTAGTACCTGATGGGACAGTGAACCATTTCAGCGGGCTGTGCAGGTCTACGAGACAGCCTCCCCCAGAGACCCAGGCCCACAGGGGGTGCTCATCGGCTCCGTACTGTTCTTCAGCTCCCACCGAGAACATGCCGAGGGAAGACAGGCTGGATGTTTCTGCAAAGCTGCTGACAGAGAGGACTGGATGCTTTTGGGCCTCCTTCAAGTCAATGTTTGTCCACTGCAGTTCTGCAGAAGGATTTGGGTTTGCAGAAGGTTTATGCATGTCAAGATTAGCTTTCTCATTACTAGTCAAAGCAACAGTGGCTTCTCCTTGACCAGAGTCCAGAGGATCCACATTTGCACGTATTTCTGCTGTCCGGTTGCCTGTGCCGTTACCGCCGCTGCTGGCTGCGGCTCCCCCCAGGGGAGCGTTGGCAAGGTTCACGGGGACGCTTGGAAGCTCTGTATCAGAGGAAGTATCTGCATCACCCTGAATGATCGCATTTGTTTGGTTCTGAATATCATCAGTAAAGAAACAGCCAGCACTGAAGGACAAATAGATAATTGATTAACTATCATTCAAAGCATTATAAATTAGCACAGGCCTGAGACCACAGACATACAGAAATCAACCTAGCGTTTCAGCTTTACAGAAAACCAGCAGATTTCTTTTCTGAAGGTAAAACTCAGTCATCAAGGGAAAGAGTCTAACACAAATCTGGCAGACCAGCCTAGTGAATCTGAAGCACAGGAAGATATTTCATTGATCTTTTCAAACAATTGGTGGTATTGGCTGCCTGCAACTCTGTTTCACTGAAGCAACGTCACATTTTCTGGATATGAAACAATGAATAGGATTTTTTTAAAGCCCATTATTAGCTTTGTGATTTTTGTCTTCACTAGAAAGGGCTTCTACTCAGAGCACACTCCGACTCAAACAAGTAGCTTCTGCAGCACCACCAGCTTCACTGGCCTGTCGTGCACAGCCAAGAGGCCAGCAGTCAGTGGGGAGCTCCTGGTTTCATCTAGGAAAGGAAACCTACAGTCACACTCAGGAGAAGGATCATTCCTAAGTGGAACTGACGCTCCTTCATGATATTTCACAGGTAACATTTTCTCATATTGTCCAGGTAGTGATCGTAAAGCCCAAAGAAACATGCTTTACTGCAAGTGTGCAGCAAATTCCAAAGTGGGAGCTTCAGTTTCTACTCTGAGTGCAACAACTGCTGTTTATTGTTAATTTTAACAGCAAAAAACACCAATGTTTTTTAGCATAGATAACAGGTAGAGATACCTTCCCCACTCCTCCCTCTCTACAATTTGAATGCAAAGAACTATCTCCTAGCACTGAAATCTTGGTGTTGAGAGTCTCGAGCAGGTATCTTACTAAGTACCTGAGCAGACTTGTTGAGCTCCCGGTCTGAGACCTGTCACTCTCTCGGCCAGATACAATTGCCTTCCATGTCTTCCCACTCAGCTCACTTGGGGTGACACCTTGACGAAAATAAATTGCTCTATCATCACAGCTGATTCCCCAGACCTAGGGATGGAAAGGGCTTGGTGAAGGAAGCGGCATGGAATGCAGGTAGATAGCAGCTACAGAAAAAGGTGCAGTGGTGGAAAAATCAGCACAAAAATCTGCTGCATACAGCATTTTCCTTTCATGTTCTTCCTTAATGCTGATACTGTAGATGCAGTATAAAATTCTGTACCACCAAGAGAAAACTGTTTGCACCTGACTGTGCCAAACAAGAGACATGGTGATGTATCTCCTGGTGAAGAATTCAGCCACACATTGCTTCCTGGCAGTTCAAGCACACGGACTCTTGTTCAGCTGCCCACACTGGCACTGCTGACACTGCTCGCCAAGTGTGAATACTGCCTGTACGAAGGGGAACACAAATATCCTCCCAACTGGTATACAGCTGTCTTACCTGGTTATTTAATCCTACAGTTACCATCATCATTTCTCCAACCATTTCAATCCAGCTTGTCCCACAAGGATTATGTGAGTTCACTCCTCTTCTAAACCACACCTACAACAACAGCAGAAAGTCTAAATTTTGCTCCTTCTGCATTAGCAGGCACACAGCTGGAATTTAGTTTCTTTAGTGGATTAGTCTTAATCTCTAACACCGACTTGCCACATTGCCTTAAAAAAATCACTCGCCTCCTTGGTTCTTTTTCTTTATCAGGTAAAGATAAAATATTTCTCTTAATAGTACCCAGACTGTGTGTCCTTGTGACCAACTACAGCCAGAACAGCATACAAGGAGACTTTGTTATGACTTTCTGTGACAGTTTGTTTCTCTGCCACTGCAAAAATACTTCCTATTACATGTCAACTGTAAGCTATTTTTGATGACTCTGAATGGGCTTTTAAGTAGCGTTCTTGCGCTCAAACCCTGGAAGCAGTGCCGATGGAGGGAAGCGTCCGGTGGGATCTGTGCAGTGCTACAGCTTTTGACATTCTTTCCCCTTAGATTGGTTTTTACCAATCAGAAGGTGTCTGTGGGTGAGTACCTGGAAAGCTTTCCATTTCTATTTAGCATACGGCCATACAGTGGCAAGCAGCTACTTTGGAAGTTGCCGGCTGAATCACGTAACAGACAGCGTACTTGACTGTCTTGTGGCAGATCTGAAGAAAGACATGTTGCCTATCTATGTTTATTATAGTGGTTTTATTTGGCAGATGGAGCAGGCTGGACAAAGTCTGTTACCATGGCTCAGCTGACGAGTAGTAACTCATTAAACCAGAGTAACTGCTACACATACACAGAATTCATCTCTGTTTCTGAATTCAGGATGAAGGGGTTTGATTGCTGGCAGTGCAAGAGCACTCTAGCACATTCCTCAAGCCTTTAAGACTCCCTGCAACTCAGTGATCCTTATGGGTCCCTTCCAACTCCAGAAATTCTAGGATTCTAAGTTAAAACCCCAGTAAGAAAGTAACCACCCATACAAGTAACATATATGTCACTGAATAAATACAAAAAACCTACACAAAATGGCTGATGAACAGGAAACAGTTACAGTAGGAAGATAAAAAAATAGGATTATGCAGAAAAGCGTAAATGAAAATACTCCCCCTGGTGCTTTTGATGTAACCTTCAGACCATTTGGACGCAGGTGAGCAGGCAGGCGTCCCCTCAGTTTCCATGCTTAATATCCCTTAGAAGTAGGCCCTTACTGCATCCCCACCTCCCACATCTGTCCGACCTGGGCTTGGAAAGTTCCTTCCAAGAGAAAAGCAGAAAGTATCCCTTAAATTAAACACAACTGTGTATATCACAAACCCCAGAGTATTCCCATAACTGCAAGGGGGACTGGAATTCCCCAAACCACAGGAACGGGGAGTGCAAATCACCAATGTTTCCTAGGAAAGTTACATGCCTGTTTGACAAAAGCAGATACAAAAGGGGTGAAAAATAATAGAACCAGAGCATGACACCTCTTACTTTTCTGTCTTTTGTGACACACCACACCACATCAACACCCACAGACACATGCATAATCCCATTTTCCGAGCTTGGAGACTCCACAATACTCCAGGAAGTTCCTGCAAGAAAGAAAACCCAGAAGGCATTGTAGGTTAGTTTCTTATTCAACACTATACAAATCAAAGGGGCTTCCAGCTAAATTTAACAAACTTTACCTTGAGGGTTATTCCTGTCAATTCCTTCTCTCACAATAGCTTGCCCTTCCCAAAGAGTTCCCCAAAGGAGGTCATATGGTCCGCAGCTGATCTGAACAACTTCACCAGGAGTGGTGATTACAGACCACATGGAACCTTCTGGATTGTGATGGCAGACGTTTTCTCTGTACCATACCTAGACAAATTAAACAAAAAACAAATAGAACTTAGAAAAGTATCACCACAACAATGAAACCATTAAGACAAGCATGAAAAACTGGAAAGAACAGTCCTCCTTTAACAACAGGATTTTTTTTTTAAGCAGTTTATGTGTTCTGACCTTTAAAGGTATGTTTTTGATGCTGATTATGCAGCTGAAGACTATTTCCTTATGTACTAAGGGAGGAGGCTTTTCTACAGACTAGCTTTTATCAAGGAAGCGAAGCTGGATTGGGTACAGTAACCTATTGCTACAAGTTCTGTGTATATTTAAAAAAACACTTCAGTGTATTTCAGGGCATATTATATAAGGCAAGAATGAACAAATACGTAACACAATCATGTTACTGTTAGGTGATAGCCTGGCCTCACGTTCACTGGACAGAGCTTGCTACAACACGGGTAAAAAATTCCGTCCTCTGTGCGGCCTGCAGTGACGTCCAGTCCATTTGCCAGCCTTGGTCCTGCCGCCTGTGCACTTCTCCATAGATCACAGTCAAAACGAGATGGTCAAACATAGAAAGCACCCTGCAGTAGTTGTAGGAGGGCTCCAAAACATGACTGCCGAGCGCTAAATATTTATAAATACTTTATTTCTCTGTGGACTTCTACTTGGGAAAGGAAAGCATTCTGCAATGTCAGTCAAGTAAACCTGTGGAGTGGGATGCTTGTCACTTATTACTGGGAAGTATGAGGCATAGGGAATTTTATTTTAAAGAATTTAACAAAGATTGCTTGCCTCTACAGGCAATGCCAGGTGTGACTGAAATCTCAGGCTATCTGCTAAAAGTATTACTTTCTTCCCTGTGACATGACATGTTAGAAATTGTCTAAAGACAAAGGAGTATCAGATACATGCTGTAAGGATGATGGAAGGAAAGCAATAATCAAATCCTTACAGCACTGAGCAAAAAAAGAGAGATCTTATGGCAGGCCAAAAGACAACAACAACAGAAAAAGAAAGGTGTATAATTTTCAATAGAAAATAAATTGGAAACATTCCAGAGATGAGTTCCACATTGCCAAGTTAGGAGGTCATAATTTTCTGATTAATACATCTTAGAAAAACATTTTGTAAACTCTTTCTTGAATCATTCTTGACTCTCTCCACCGCAGAGACAAGGCACAATGCCTTGCAAGAGTCCTTATCAGGTTTTAGGGCTCCTTCTCTTTGTTACCAGTGCCACAGTCTGCATTCTGGGCATTTTTCACGGTGTAAGACTCTACTCAGCCCAAGTTTTTAAGATTTGCTTGTTTATAGAGGTTTAAGGCTTCCCTAAAACAGCAACCGTGTAAAATACTAAGCTTTCCATTTATACCACAAGTTATTGTAACGTAGCCCCAAAGCAGCTTTTACAACCCCTGTCAGATGCACAAACAGTGTCTTTCCTTACCAACATAAGACAGTAACAAACCTACATTGCTTTAAAAGCATTTAGCTCCTTTACAGTATTAATTTATATTAGAAAACTTGGGGAACATGCACATACCTTTCCTTGTAAAGAAACAGCCCATACTGATAAACGGCCAGGAGGCTCATCGGTGATCTCCCACCCTCCGATGGAGATGTCATTGAAAGGGTCTGGCAGCTGACCTGGATCATCCTGTGACACAACCTGAAGCAAAGAGCAGGAAGGTTGGGAACAGGAGACGCTGCAAGCACACAGGTGATTCAGCTGGTGGCCTGGCTTGTTTCTTGCAGATCGGTTGATGTGTGGCTTACTAAAGAGGCCAAGCGTGCAGATTCTTCCACTCGTTCGAGGCTGCTATAAGCAGAGAGAGGGGAAACGCTGCCGAAGCAGCACGAAGAAGTCTGTGTTTCCTCCCCTGACTAAAGGAAATTTTTACTCACAGGAACAGTGCATACAGACATTCTTTGAATTGGAAAGGTGGAACATCACAAATTACAACTTTTGTACATTCTTAGAATGGAACAAGAATTATTAAAGAACAGTTATTCATACAGATAAAGGACACAGCTGTTGCATGATGCTAGACAGGTGCCACCTCGCAAGAGTGCTTTGTCAAACCACCACAGGAAGTTAAAAAGTTGGTTTGAAATTTGCAAAGGAGCTGAGCATAGAATCATCATAGAATGTTAGGGGTTGGAAGGGACCTCTGGAGATCATCCGGTCCAACCCCCATCTATCTCCAACTGCATTACCATGAGACTTGGCACCTTATTACCACAGGTTTCTACAAAAAATCTCAGCCTTCCATTTACGCTTGCAAGAATTACAAGTTGGAAGTCAAGAAATCTGGGTCCAGCCTACAGAACAGTGATTAAAAATTAATTTCCCTGCACCTATAATTGATTATTTGAGAAAATCAGTTTATTTAATATTGAAAAGATATCCAGAACCTTTGCCCAAACGTCCCGTGATTTATATCTCCTGTATCTGATCCACCTCCTGCGTCTCACACAAGAATTCCATTTCTTATCCTTTGTGTAGGTGCTGGGGAAGTCTATGGCGTAAGTCCAGCCCTGCAAACAGAGGTTTTCTTTTATGAAAATCAGGACCAAGGGAAAGCTTGAAATCATAACTCAAAGCGATTCTGCACAAAAGTCACTCCTACAAGTACAAGTAACTGTGCATGTCTCAACAGCCCTGACTAACAGATCAGCTAATTCCATGAATGGCTTATGAATTGTGTCCAAATTCCTCTGGATGATATACACAGAACAAAAGCACACAGTAAAGCACTTTACTTTCCTCATAGCAAAGACCTTAATTAACAATGGCATCCAGTTGCCAGCATTTCGGGGCCTGATCAACAGAAAAAAAGCTTCTACAGAAGCTCCTACAGGCTTCAAAAGCCTTCAGACAAGATCCTTCCATGTGTTGAATTACAGTTGAGCTATTTCCCAGAAAGAAGTAGCTATGGGAAGTTAAGTGCCTCTTCTTTTTACAGACCTTTTACACTGCTATAAAAGTGCCTTTTATTTTACAGAATAAGGATTCGCAGAATAGATCTCTTTTTGGTATTGTTCACCTACCCCTTTCTCTGTTGGCTCCCCTCCGATATTTTCATCCACATACCAGTCAGACTCCCACTCCCAGTGTGGTGAAGGCAGTGTGAAACTATCGAGCTGCTGATGTTTTAGCCCGCTCACGTCGCTCCACTGCCAGCGGTCACTGGGCAGCAACTTCTCACAAAAGCCACCAACTGGATTCCAACGCTGCCAGAAATAATAAATAAAATACTTTATTTGAGATTACATTATCTCATGGTACATCTACAGAGTCCTAGGGAGTCATAAATGACACTTTTCTTTTTTTCTGAAGTAGAAGAGGAATAAATTCTGGGGGGGAATGAGAAAGCATTCCCCCTGTAAGGGCCCAGCTAACATGGTCTTTGTGGGAAGCTTTTCCACGTATCAAAGAAGGGCTGACTGCAGATCTCGTCCCAGCCAAGTCATTTTCAGTGACATAAACAGGAACATCCGAAGACGTATTTTACTACTAACAGTGCTTTTTTCTTCGGTGATGTGTGGGACCACGATACTGCAGCAGTAGGGTAACGCTGTTCGGGTGGCCTTGGGATCTCTAACCTGCTCTCCACGAGAAGGACGACTAGTATCTTGCCTGCACTAGAAAACCAGCGTGGCTTCTGTGCCAGAAACTATGTCAAGATAGCTTCAATAACGTCAGTAAATCTTCCTTGTGCCTCATGTTGTTACCAAGAGGGGCTTTTTTTCCAAATCTGGCTTGAATCAGTTACAGAACAAGTAACTTGCTAGGATTTTTTCCAATGCAGCTGTGATTTTTTCTCCCCTCCCCGTGCTCTTACCTACTATAGAAATACTGGCAAAATTTATCATGTAATACTGTCTTACATTTTAGGGCACATAGAAAATGAGTGGTTGAAAACCCTTCTATAATTTTTATGCAAAGTATTATTTACTTTTACTAGGAATCTGGCTAAATTGCTTTGCACATTATCTGTAAACTATTTAATTTTTTCATTGTTAGCTCTTGCAGAGTTGTTTCTTTCTGTGCTTTCTAGTATTTTGTTTTCCATTTTTCATAGCCCAGAACAAACAAACCAAAGGGTTTAAAATAACAAATAAAATAAATTTTAAAGTTTTCCTTTTCTAAAACATGTTTATATAACAAAAGGAACATTCTTAAATGGCTGGAAAGTTGTATCAATGTTAAATAACGTATAAAAGTAATCTGCTGTATTTTTACCCCTGTAGATAACTTAATGTCTGTTCTCAACTTAGATTTATCCCATTGCCCGTTATGAAAAGGAGAAAAGTGCTCATGAAAATTCTTCAGTCTTGTCCTCAAATAACTTCTGAGTAACTTAAAAACAAACAAACAAAAAGGCAGATTTCCTTCAAAATACTATTTTAAAGACCCTCTTTTGAAGTATGCCACATAGGAAGGGTCATCTTAACACTTCTATGCAAAAAATCTGGAAACATTGTAATTTAGCAGAGAGTTATGCCTTTTGTAGAGAGGTATTTGAAACATTAAAATATAATATTTTCTTAAGCAGAATACATTTTTGATAATGTATGTTTGTTGCCCAGCAGTTACACTGGACGTTTTCATAAGGGGATCATTTGTCACTCAGGAAAGGAAACCATCAGGTGCAAAGGGTCAGCGCTGCAGCCTGGAACGGCGTGTGCACAACAGGCCACGGCACACACTGGCCTTGCCTCGGGTAAGAGCAACCTTCCTTTGGGAATTCCAGCGGTAACAGAATAACCTGCTAGTCGGCACATACCTACTCTTCAGAAACATCAGGTAAAAATGAAAACAAATAAAACCCAACAACCCTCCTGTGAGAAGCGCACGTAGAGACAGCTGACGTAGGGATTTGCTGCTGCTCTTTGCTGACGAATACGCGGCAGCGCGACAGGGGCCCCCGCAACACGTCGTACCTGATTCTCATAGGTTTCTTCCTGGTATCTAATGGGAACGTCACCAGAGAACACATAGGTGTATACTTGATGATCGCAGGCTATTCCCCAGCAGCACTGTTTGACAGCAGAGACCCGTTTGAATTCCAGCTGCGCGTCCTTACAGAGCTCCCAGTACTGGCCAACAGTAGACAGAGTGTAAACCCTCCCAAAAATGTCAACAGCCCACAAAAGGGAACTGGGCATGGCCATGTCTGAAAGGCAAAAAGGATGCATTACTGAAAACCACGGGTTTAAAAATGGGTCTTGAACCTACTGTAGATCAGTTCTGCTCTGAGCCATCATCACGTCAAATTAAAGATGTCAAGAATGATCTTTTAAGCACAGCCCATGCGAAGCTGGCAGCCAGATCTTGCTCAGCCAGAGCCGTTCAGTTGCACCTCTTGGATGGCTCCGGAAATCCATGTGGAAGGCCTCGCTGCCAGCATGCTACCGACCATCCTACAAGAGCTCCCAGCACAGGCAGGACAGCTTTGGCGGCCGAGGACACACGCCGGGACTGGGCCCAGACGATGCAGCGCAGACCCTGCCACAGCAGCGGCTTTGCCCTCGCGCTGGTGGTGCCACACAGGCCGCTCCTGGCCGTGCCACAGAGCCACAATACCACCCCGCAACGTGGACAAATATAGGCCGTGAAAACAAGCCTTTCGGTATTAGCACCTGAAGTTCCGCAGAACAGTCTTCGTAACAGAGGAAAATATTTAAACTTAAGCAACCGGCATGCCAGCGAGCCTGGAGTAAAGGAGGCGTTATGGATGACGCAGTGAGGGCTCCTGCCTAGCCTGACGATGAAGAAAAGCAATGCTCAGGTGTGCTAACAGTGGGCGGACATACAAATGGAGGCCTGTACCTGGAATGACAGTCCAGGCAGGCAGGAAAGTACCTGCAACAGTTCAGAGAAACGTAATGAAGTTCCAAAGATTCTGAAGCTAGGAAAAATACACATGGGACAGAATTAAGATAATCCAGGCAAATGCAACTGGATTAAAATACTCAAGGCGGTCAAGGTAAGCCCGATTTTCTGCACAGTCTTTCTTCTGAACTTTAGAGTCACAGTGTTTAGAGAATCACGAGAAAATCCCAAACGCATTTGGGATTATAAACTACTTTTAGGACTTTGACATGGGCCCCCTGCGCCGGCCGTGCCGCGGACGACGGTGACAAACGCTGCTTGGCGCTGAAGGATGCTCGCGGCTGCCGGGCGCTGCGGGAACGCGGTTCCCTGGTGCTCGGGGGAGGGAACAAACCAGGCCCGCGCCTGCCGAG
>VZSF01011137.1:98069-152522 GCA_013398295.1 Chionis minor
CGGGTGGCGGCGGCGCGGGGACGGGAGGGGGTGTGCGGGCGGGCCCGGCGCTGAGGAGCGCCCCCGCCCGCCCCGCGCTGCCCCGGTGCCTCCGCGGAGTGACCTCGGGCGCCCGTTGTGTCCCCGCGTAGCGGCGGGGTTCGCAGCCGCCCCTCGGGGGGGGGGGGGGGCGCGCAGACCCCAGCCTTGCGCCGGGCGTGCGCTGCGCGGCGCTGGTCCGTGCTCGCGTTCTCTGACACGGCTCGGAGGGGCTTCAGCAGGTGAGCGGGTGCCGGACCTCTGCTGCCTGGACTGACACCCGCCGCCCCCGAGGAGGGCCGGAGCCGCCCCGGGTGGAAGGACTCGTTAAGGGAAATGCCTCAGAACTGACAAGACTGAATGTAGCAGACGGGCCCCAGTCGTCAAGCGTTGGGTTGAATCTTGGGGCCATAGATTGATCTTTCTGGAAACCAGAGGGAGATCTACTCTGTTCTGAGTGGTTTGCCCGCTGGAGTAGGACATACCTGACACCTAACGTCTAGAAGTGAAAGCTGTGATCATTGTTTGTTTAAACTGTTTTTTCCCCAGTGCTCAAACAGTGTTGAAACAAATTCTCAAAGTTAATTATTAGCTCGGTGTCCTTTTTAGATGGTTAAATTGTGCTAGATACTTGGGTTTATGAAGTGGCTTTGCTATTAGATGTGCGGAGTAGTGTGTTCCAACTCTGTTTTTGATAGCGCTTCTCAAAGTGCCCAATCAAGACTATATTTTTATTTATTATTTCCCTTGTTCTGTTTCCATACTTTTAAATTACCGTCATCGTTCTTTGTGCCTTACATGCGGTGATTGAGTTTGCTTTTTTCTTATTTTAGGGTATGCTGTTCCTCCACCGACATCACAGCCAGCCTATTCGAGCACGTACACCATTATTCAACAGCCTGCTACCACCACTTCTGTAGTAGTAGTCGGTGGCTGTCCTGCTTGCAGGTAAAACAGCTCTCTAGTTGAGAAATAAACTCAGTCTTGGGTTTTATTTTTTAAATTATAGGTATCCATATAGCTCTTGGTTTTCAATAGTTTCTCTTTGTTTGAGTATTAGAATTTAAACAATTGAAAAAGCTCTAAAATTTTGCAGTGGAGTGCCTTAATTTACATAGTATGAGCTTGTCCTGATGGGCCTGTATTTTTACCAAAAAGGCAGTTCAGTCACAGACCCTGACAGGGTCAGTTCTTGGGGGAGAGGGTGACAGGAAGTCCTTGCTGACCTGTTTATGCCCAGTGACAGTGAGCAGCATGATTTTGTTGTGAAACTCTCTGTAATCGTTGACCATAGTCACTTCTGTTTATCTGGCAGTCCTGTGGAAGGGCTTCCGCTGCTGTGGTGTGTGTCTTTATTCCCAACATCCAGACTGCAAAACGAGGCAGTGATTGCCAGTGTTGGTTGAAAACCATTAAAAGATCTTTTACTTTCACAGTCCTCTTACAGCAGAAGAACAGGGCGATGAATAGATCGATTCAAAGTGTTACTCTGATGAAGTGGTGAAAACCAGAAAAAGTGGTCAGCTATTAGTTGGAGTTGCAACAAAAGAACATCTTCCTCCTCGGAGATCAACAGCCATAAAAAAAGGGAAGCAGGCACTCTGTTTCCAGCTCAGCGCTGTAAGTCAGCTGAAGTCCCTTCCCACTTCTCGGTTCCTCTGGTCCCAGGGCATTAACTACTGGGTGAGGACAGCCAGATTGCTGCTGGTGCAGTTCGGAGCCTGGCCAGCTCTGACTCAAAAGCAGAATCATTCCCTTTCTGTTACAGTGTACAGGAGTTACCCTTGTGGCATCTTGTGAGGAGGCACTTAATATTCTGCAAGTCCGAGCCCTTGGTTATCCGTTTCAACAAGGGTAGGAAACAGACATGCTAGAATAGCAGAAATGGTACCAGGTTTCAGCGTGGTGAATGAGATTGTCGTAGTGGCAGAGGCTGTCCACCAAATGCCTCTTGCTTTTGTTAGGATTGGTGTCTGTCTGAGGGGCAGTACCTGCCTTCCAAGGTGGACTAAAATAAGAAATACCTCGTGCTGTGTAAAAACAGGTGCCTGCTGAAATGCTGCTGCTAAAGGCTGAAAGCCTGGACCAGCTAGAGCCAGTGATCTGCAAGGTGAACGTCTTAAACAGTGAGGGGAAAATAACGACGGGGCTGTTCAGGGGATGTGGTAGATCCTGCCACCTGAGTAATTACATTAAAGTGCTTATGTTTTATCTCAGCCAGAGAGATGTTACGTGTTGCTTGGTAAAAGGCAGGCAGTGTGTTTATACAGACCTTCTGGCTCTAAACCCAATAAATCTCAAAATATTTTACTATAGAAGTGGTCTTTGTAGTAACTTAAGATTGGTAGACTCTTGCTGCTATCCTTAGGGTTATTTTTTTCTTTTTGCTGGAAGTTATCCTGGGATGTTCTAGGAGACACCTTTGAAACAATCATTTGCAAGTATAATGTCTAACTTTAGCCAAATTTGGGAAAACGAGCTAGCTATCTTTTGTAAGGTGTTTTTAAGGGAGCTCACTTGAATATTTTTCTTAAGTCATCAGGCTTGCTCTGCTGGAGGGTGCCCAGTGCTCTGTACGTTGTGTACTCTTTCCTAAAGCAAAATACCCTCCACAAAAACCTCATTTAATTTTGGTTCCTCAGCTTTTGGTTTAGGCTGCGGAGAAGAAAAAAAAAAAAGTTGTGAGGACAACTATACAGGTTGATTACTGTGAGGCGTAATAGTGCTCTGCTTAAACTGTAGGACTCTCATACTCTGAGATACTCGTCATCAGGGGACCCAAGGACAAGTAGCTGCATTAGTAATGGTGTGCTGTAGTTGTCTTGGCAGTATCACTGTGTTTTTTCCCAGTTGTTTTTAGAGGAAGAGCCGAAGTGTCAGGGTAGGAGGGAAAAATCTCAGATTGCTTGTCTTTTGACTAGTTAAGGAATTAGTAGTCTGGGACTTGGAGAGAAAGGGTGGGGAGGCCGGGTGGGAAGCACAACGTTAGAAATATTCATGGGAACCTGAAGGGTCAGGGTTCACGTGCTGGAAGGTTACGCTGGCAGCTTCTGTTAGAGAAGGAGCTCATAATCCTCTCTGACTGCTCAATAGCTTAAGCATCGTTGTAGTTTACTTCCTTGGCCTGGAAACCTATTTTATGAAGAATGCAACATGCAGCTATACTCTGAATGCAACACCGAACAGAAAAGTTGTTGAACGGGCACTGATAAACATAAAAAGCTATTAATGGTGCATAAAAACTTTGTTATTAGACTGCTGAGTCAGTCATCCTGCCACTCTTCTGATTTGATGCTGTGCATGATCGTTGGAGAAATCCATCAGCTTTAGATGATGAGGAAGAAGCCTTGTTTGTGGTGGTGGAATAATGTGACTGATAGTGTAGGCTAAAGCTTCTACCACCAGAAATTCAAACCAGTTTTTTGCACTGCGGCATGTATGAATGTTGTTAATTGAAATCAAAACCATTTCCAACTTAAAATACATGGCGTTGAGGAGAAATACGCAGTATCGGTCTGTTACTTGGGTAGGAGTCTATTTTACTGCAGTCAAGAATGCTCTTGGGATTGATAAGTGAGCTACAGTGCAGTTGGTCATTAGGCTTGATGTATGGTATAAAGTCATCAAAAGCACAAAGTATCCCCAGAAGTGCCTCTCTACAAGTAGGTAGTGTGCCCCTGGTCGCTAGGTCATTGCTTTCCCCCTTCTGTCTGTGAAGTATCGCTGCGTCTGAGGGATGACTCTGCTGTACCTCTTGCTTAGAGTTACTCATTAGTCAGATCATCCTCATTCGTCACTGGTCAGTGTTGCTTTCTAATTACAGACTGCAGCATTAAAGTATGTTCCATCCTTCCTTGCATTATTAAAATTTCTTGGGTGGTTTTAGTGCTGTTGTCTTAGTGTGAGTTCTTCTCCTAACCCCGATGTGCAGAGATTGAACTGAATATGTTCAGCTTTATTGCTGTAATGTAGCAGAATATGGTCATACAGCACAATATGGCCAGCTTTATTGCTTGTAGTTGACATCTAAGGATCAGCCAAGGTCTGCTTTTAAACTGTTTTATGTTCCCAAGTACAGGTTGAGTCATTACAGCCACTAACTTTAGAGATCAGCTATGTAATCATCTTCCTAGCTTGGAGAATGCAGTCTGGCTGCTTCTCTTGTGGTTACTTTCGTTTTCTCTTTCTCCGTCTTGTGTTGTTGGGTAGAACAAACTGCAAAGGAATGTTTGCTTTTCTGTTACCTAACAGAAGAAAGATTCCTTTAAAAATTGTGAAAACATTCTCTTGATGCGATGTTTGCAAACGCCGGCGCTTTCAGAATCCAGGGCAGAGCCTGTGATGGGCCGCTGGGCTTTTATTTTCCTGTTTAACAAGTATTCAGTTGTTTGAAGAAGGGGTGACAGAAAGGACGTAGTGCTGCTGCGTTGTGGCCGCTTTCTCTTCTGACAATCACAAAACATCTGCCTGAAGTACTATACTGGGTCCCAAATTATAACAGCACTAAAGCTTCCTCCAGGATTGGAGGATGAGACTAGCTTGATTAAAACTGTATTTATTCTTGGATCTCTTACAGCCTTCTCCTTGCCACAGTGTTTTCTGGTTTGTTCTGGTTTTTTTACTTGACAAAGTAGCAAGGTCTCAGTTTTTGATTGAAATTTTGTTTTCTTCAATTAAGTGCATCTCTCTTGAGAGAATAGCCTCTGGGAAAATTGCACTTAGGTGATAAAGTCCTTCAAAGTTTCAGTCTTCTGTTTTTGTTTTGATTCTTTCAATCACAAATGCTGTATGCAGTTTGATAGAGGGCTGTTTAGGATACAGGTTTTCTGTAGTCATTCACAACTATGTAAATATTCTTAATAGAATTTCACAATATGTACTGCCTAAATACGCAAGGAATTAAAAAAAAAAAAACAAACCCAAACCAACACCAACAAAACAAACTAGCTCTTTAGAGAGCATGTCTGATATTCTGAGGAAAACCTGTGGATTTTCAGTTTCCAGCATTAGGCTGACATGCTACAGATCCTTCTGAGTCTTGTGAGCAAAGCCAACTTCAAAATACCTTTTCAAGGGTGCTGTGAAGAGGAATAGCTGTAATAGTGTGGCAGCCCCAGCACTGGTTTTTGTCACGCCGATGATCGGCCTGTGCTGGGAGTCAGCGTAGCTCCGGTGTATTGCGGGTTGCAGCTTTCTGTGAGCGTATGTGAACGCTCAGGCAGCCGGGGGCTTTCATCCCCGCTCTGCTGTAACCTGGCGGCTGCAGCAGCTGGGGCATGAAATTCAGCCGTGACTTATGCACGTGATCGCAAAGAAGAAAGCCTCGATACAGCAGACTTGAGCGGATGCCACGAGGCTGCTGTTTGGAATTACTGACTAGGATAGCTGTAACTTTTTTTCCCAGCCCAGCAGCAGCGGCTGGCGGCTGCTTAGCAGGACGTCTGCTCCCGGAAGAGGGGAGGTGGTAAGCTTGTTAGTAGGGTCTCAAGTGAGAGCAGCACAGCTCTTGCTGTTCCTGAGGATTTTTGTTCTACTGCTCTGAATTGATTTGTGGACAATAATCAAACCACTTTTTTCTAATAAAGGAGACTTTATGCATTTAATAAGGTACCCTTAATGGGACCGTATTAAAATGATAATCTGGTCCCTAACACCCAGTATGTCATTGGGCCTGAGTTAATAGGGTTCTTTTTATTATTAGTGTCACCATTTGTCTTGGTGTCTCTGTTGTGGTAATTAGGATTTCTTTGTAGCAGTGGGTTGTCCTGGATGACAGGAGGAAACTGATCCTGTTTGTTGGAAGCCAGAGGTGACACTGATTGGGCTGTGCACGCAGACGAGTGAAGAAAAACCACACCAGGTCTCAGTCTCGTTCGTCATGGATAGGTGCCCACCATCTGCAGAGAAGTTTAGCTGACGTGCTTAGCCTCATTTGTTGGTGTGAAGCCACAAAGCTTGTCTCTTAATTAGGGTGTTCTCAGAACTGGAATTGAAGCAGTGGCGCGAGTGTATGAGAGAAGGCTGGTGATCTGTAGGCATTTGAAGAAAGACAACAGCTAGATTAAAGGCTGTACCCTTGCCAGAATTTGTCTGGCTCCGCAGCCAGCCCTCTGTATAGGCACTGGGACCTAAAGCATATGGAAGTTCAGATAAATCTGCAAATATTGTGGGATGTCTTACCTGAAGGTGACTTTTACAGATAATTGTGCTTACATATATGTACAGCTTGCGTTGAGGAGGGCAAGCCAGCGGCTATGTATAGATTCAGGCTCCTTTCTGTGAATACGGATCAACAACTATTCAATTCGCCGTCAAGCTGAGGCTGGAGGAGCTGGCACCTCTCCTCATGGAAATTAAAACTGTAAACATCCCATCTTACTCAGGCATCGCATACGTAATTGTCAGTGCTTCTGCTGCTCGCAGGTGAAATTTAAACATGCTTAAACTAGCTGCTGCCATCGCATTAGCGAGGACAGACGTAAAGAAAAGCTATTTGTTTTCATGTTCAAAATAAAAGATTGGGCCTCCAGCTTCCAGAGTCTGTGCTTGTCACTAGTCTGACGCTTCCACTGAAATCTGAAGTCAAAGACTGAACCGGCCCCAGTGGCAGGAGAGCTGGGATACTGATGTGAAAATTCCCCTCACTTGATCAGTGAGGGAGTATCTGTGTAGAAGACAGCTGGAGACACCCGCAAGTGAAGAGCAGTTTCTTTTCAGGTCTTGCAGGGCTTGTCATACAACCCAGCTGTCTCTGATTACCCGGGATGACCCTTGGCTGTATTTGTAAGGGCTCAAAAATGGTGATAAACACATACTTAAATATTGTGAGGTAGCGTTAAGTCTAAAAATGCACATGTTGAATTGTACTGATGCTGTGCTTGCAGATCTCACTGTTGTCCCTCTGCCTCTGAGGATTTGACTTAAGATATTAATGTTTTAAGACTTATTTTCAAGAAGAGGGTTGTCTGAAAAGTAATTTTGTTTTAAATACTTGTCAGTGGGAATAATTGACCTTACTTTATGGAGTTGGCAGCTGCAGTTATAGCTTAAATCCAAGACGCTGCTTGCAGTATAAATAAACCTTTCCACTTTATTTTTAGGTTGGGAGTGGTGCAGTTTTAATCAGCTTTTATGTGGTTTATACTGTAGAACAAAATTTATGTTTGGTTACATTAGTGAATCTACAGTTTGTGGAGTCTCTAATTACTCTGCAGCTTAGGTAAGGTACAGAAGCAAGAACTAAAATACAAATTCTCTGTTATAAAAAGGTCAGGGTTTTTTTTTCCCTTCCAAGTTTAGTAACTGGCTAAGCAGCGATTGGATAAGCGTTCATCTAAAATTAGGTGGTGACACAAACCCACAGAAGCCGAAAAGTGTTTTTGTAGTTAATGCTGTAGTAGTAATCACACTCCTCTAGCTGTGATAGGAGCTGGCTCTGGAATAGCAGGCGTGTTAGGGTGGAGGTGGTGCAGGTGCAGCTCTGGGGAGCTTTCCGGGTGCGTGCCGCTGCCGGGCTGCCTGTTCCCTGCTCTCCCTCTGGCGCTGGCCCACCGGCCCCCCACTGGTCCCCTGCCTGCCCCTGCCGTTGCAGGTGGATGGCAATGTGTGGGGTTTGATTCCAACCCCTCCCCCCCGCTTTTTTTTTTAATTGGCATTTTGCATTACCACAAAACAATTCCTGAATACTAACTCCGTTGAGGGGGACGGGAGTTTAAAATAAATTCTATTTTAAGTGTGGGGATGTCTGCTGACCAACAGACTTGGGCCTTGCAAGCTGATTACGAGGTTTGATTGTCATGGGTTAGACAATCATCTGCGCTTGGGTTTGCAGCTACTCGGGGCTATCCAGAAGTACCCTGAGTGACCCCTCTCTAATGTTTAATTAATACTAATTTAATTTAATATAATTTAATAATTTAATTTGAGACTGTCATATCCTTTTGGAGAAGATTTAAAGCAAAAAGTTACACTGTTACCTTGTGCTCAATCCTTAAACGGGGTTTTTCTTCAGTTGGAGAGTAGGATACTGCTGATAGCGCGACCACCGTGCGAAGTGCTCGGTCAGTGTTAGGTCTGCCTAGGACTTCTGGTGTTAACAGCCGAACCCGTGGGTGACGCTGCAGAACCGTTGTTCTGTACAACCTGTGCTGACTGGATCAGTGTGCTGAATACGGCGATTCCATCCTGGAGAGAGGTGGCTTTATGAATTTGGGCAGCGTCACAGATACTTTCTAAGTTTTATTTTAAGACAAAGTTGATACCTGGATTTGTGATTTGGTAACAGAGGCATTGGAGTAGAAGGTAAAAGAGAAGTGAGGTGTGAAGCTTTTCCCCTGTTTGAGGAGCTTTCCTGAAGTGCTTTGCAACCATGGGGGAGAAAAGGAGTTACCTACACCACCGAAACTAGTTCTACAAAATGTGTTTCAGCTCTGGGAAGAATGGTGGGAGGCGAAGTCCTGGAGAGCTTGTCTTAAGAGCGGAACGCTGCTGCAGAGCTGATCTCTCATTGTTCTTATCTCTCTGGAAACACGGATGCTGGTGTTGAGGGGTAATCGTACGTTGTTGTGGCGAAATCAAGAGCCTGCACTGATAGATGGAGCTCTGGTAGTGCGCGTGCCCGACTCCTGCGGAACGGAGGGGCGATGCTGTGCGGCTGCGGAGGAGTAGCTGCAGGAAGAGCATCAGCTATGAAATCTGAGCTTTGGGACACCTGTGTGCCGAGAGCAGCGGCCGTATGGCGATTTGAGCATTAGTCTGCAGCTTTTAACTTGTTGCCTAAAAGGAGCATTATCTGAGGATATGAAACTCTACAACCACTGCTGGGATCAGCTGTACTCTGACAACACCTTTGTACCAAATACACAGTCAACTTCTGTCACAAGAACTCCAGACAGACATAAAGCAAGCTCATCAAAAGGAGGGGTCCGGTGTTGAAAGCTTAAGCCGAACATGAAGTTGCACAAGCAGCAGAATATCGAGAACACTCTGAAAAGCCTTTAACTTCTTATGATGGTTGAGGGGAAGGAGAATGGTTCTTAAATTTCATCAGATTGTAATGTTTTAGCCAGTTGCAGTACGGAAATGCTCTCTGAGTCTGCGTCTTCCTTTGCTCTATTTAAGTGTACAATTGATTGTCCGTTACGGCTCTGTAGGGAAACAACAACTTGTTGGCCTTGGCACCTGCTCGTAGCGTGTATTTCAAGGTCACTTAGCCTACACTTTCTGTAGGCTTCACTGTACTAGGGAATCGAAGAGGACACATCCCGTTCAAATCTTCTGCTAAACTCTGAATTTTGACTACAGCTGTTCAAATGTGTTAAGTCTGAGTACTCAGCTTTCCTGCCTGTCTTCATTTTGGGGGATGTTTAGATGCATCACTTCAGAGAGAAGACAGGGGCTGAAATGAGAAGTCTGTTCAGGTAAATTTCTGCTGCCGCAGAACTGTGCTGAAACAGGATTTCTCACGTAGGGTGGGCGTTCAGTCCGGCCTCAGCTGCAGCCAGGTGACATCAGTAGTGGGTTCTCCTGCAGCTCTAAGAGACGTCACTTCCTGGAAGCAGGAACCGGGAATACCTGCTGAGGGTTATGTTACTAGTGATGTGTTTGGCCTTTCCTAGCTACCAGAAAGTAAGTTGTTAAACAGCTTATGCCAGTAGTGCCGCACCTCTGAGCTGTTCTGGTGACTTGGAAAGTCTGAATGTGAATAGTTAGCGTAGTGCTGCACACACTTATTTAATTGGCATCTTCCACAACGAAGCGCTGACACTTGAGGTACTCTTTCTCTGTAAATGTACAGCTGGAGTTTTTCAGTCCTCCTTATCCTGCTAAATTGGTCAGGGCCCTGAATGCCCAGCGCTCCTGGCCCTTCGCGTGTGAATTCATCCCGACTCGTGCTCTCTGAAGAAACGTGCCAGCACCTCTGAGAGAATGCGCTGGCAGCTGCGGGAACCGGCCGTTGCCAAGTTGGGTATTGATGTGAAGTAGCAGCCTGGAACAAACCTATTGGCATCTCGCTGTCTGCAGTGGTTTCCACTTGTTCAGGGGAAGCTGGGTGTTTCACCAGAAGCCCTTAACCAGTGCTGCACAATTCTGCCTGGTCAAACCTTTCTCTTCAGAAGATGCTGAGAACAAGCAGCAAATCATCTGAACAAACCATTTGGAAAACAAGGATTATTTTAAGTTTCTGAAAGAGCTCTAGTGCGTATATACTGGGAGACCTGAGGTTCACCCCAGGATAACTGTGGAAATGAGGTAGGCGAAGCATGTTGCTCAGGTGTGACTGCTGCCTGTTGGGAGAGACCTAAACAGCTGAGAACTGGAGCTGTTTGCTGTGCAGTAACCAGTACAACACCGCTGGTAGGGTTAGGTCTTCAGCACTCCGTCATTCCACAAGAGTCAGTACATCATTTTAAAAGCAGGCTTCTCTTTGGTGTGAGAGTAAACTGCAGCAACGCTGAGGTTTAGTTCTGGAAAATGGTGTCCTCACCTATACAGAAAAACTTGACCCCAGGACGGGCTGAGCAAGGCATGAAGTTTGGTACTTGCTTACAGTCCTGCAGGTGTGATGTGTAGCTGCCGCGCAGTCCGGGGCAGGGCTGGTGGAGCCAGGATGGCAGAGAACGGGAGAAGAGCTGGGACATGCAGGCTGGGGAGGGACCAGAGATGGCTGCGGAGGCAGCAGCTTTCAGGTTGAAGCTTTCCGAGGGGCACGTGCTGCGAGCTGTTCCCAGGGTGCAGCGGATGCCACACGGCGTGTGGGCTTCAGGGTACTCGATTCCCAGTGCCTGGAGCCAGGACACCTGCGCGGGCTGGGGGGGCTGTGCTTCGTACCTTCCCGGAGCGCAGGGATAGAGAAACGGTCGCTGCCTGGAACGGAACTGCAAGTTGGAATTAAACCTTTTAGACTTCTTATCTACAGTCTGATCACTTGCAGATTTCCTGGTTTTCTTCAAATGGTATAATTCAAAGCCTTCTGCTGTAAGTTAGGAAAAGAAAAGCCTTTCAATGGGGGGAAAAAAACCCCCCAAACACCACCCTGAGTTCTTTGAGCCTTACCTTGCTATATAAAATGGTGTGGGGTTTTTTGGGACTGCCAGGTGACAAAGTGGTAACTTTGGGACAGACTTGGTGGGTGTCCCTGACTGTGTCTGTTTTCTGTTTTTACAGGGTTGGCGTGTTGGAGGACACCTTCACCTGTCTTGGTGTTTTGTGTGCCATTGTCTTCTTTCCAATTGGGATTCTGTTCTGTCTTGCACTGAGGCAGAGAAGATGCCCTAATTGTGGGGCAGCTTTTGGCTAAGGGAGTGAACATGGATGAGCTTACGGAAGCTACACCTGTTAGCATACTCTTTCTAATGTAAATGTCATGTACAATCATTTTATTTGCTTCAGATCTGTTTTGTAAAGTGTGAAGAAATTTAGTCTCTTGCATGTAATTTAAACTTAATCTTTTATGAGCATGTGCATTGCAAAACATGAAAACCCAACCTGTTTTCCATGATTAGTGGCACCTGTCGACAACTAAATAAAAACTGCTTCTCCTTTTGCAATCCTCAACTTGTGGCTGGATTATTAAGCACGTGACTGATGTGCCTGATGAGGTGTAGGCTGGGAGTGGCGTCAGTAATCCTGGCTCCAGCGGAGGATCACTGATTGTAAGGATTCTGGCAAACACCCCCCGGGGTCAGGGCTGTAGTGTTGAAGCGCACCCTGAGGAAAAGGGGGTGAGTGCTGCGTGTGCTGCCCCTGTGCTAACGGCCCCTCTCTGCCAGGGAAGAGCCCCCGTAATGAGTGAAGCTTTGGCTGACAGGGACAGCTGTGACCCCCCGGGCAGCGTCCTGGGGGCTACAGCAGAAGCTTCCTCCCCCTGCGGGACCCGTGGTGGGTCACGGAGAAGTGGAACTGCCAACCGCGGCAGGGGGCTTTGCCTGAGGAAGAGGCGTGGTGGTACTGCCAGGGATGAGCTGCCCCCAGTAAAGGTTATCTGAGATTATTTAGTAGTGCCAGCCCAGGTGGGCATGCCTCTCCCCTGCTTTAGAAAATGCGCTCAGGTGGAGGTTACGCTGCTGAAAAGTTGGTGTCTCAAGAGGGGCAAGGGGTGGTGGTGCAGTGTTGGGTAGCAAATGAAGTGTCCTCAGCCTTGAACTCTAAGGACAGTGGAATGAGGGGATTCTCCAGCTGCAGCTGTCACATGCGCCTCTACTATTTTTTGCCATTAAGTAAGCGAAGGGCATTTTGGATGACGCGCAGTCCCTGCTCGGAGCAGCAGGAGCAGGCGCGTGCTGCGGGGTTCAGAGTAAGGGTTGGGCACGGACAGGAGGGAAGCGGCACCTGAGGGGTACGGGGAGAAAACAGCCCCTGCGCCGCCCAGGCTAATGCCCGGGAGGATTATTACTGGGGGGAAGCTCCCAGGAGCCCGAGGTGCTGAACTGAACTGTACAGCCTTGCTTGTGCCTGAAGTTACAAGTCTGATACTACACTGCACTGGCATTTACGCCACTGCCAGGCTCCTTAATCAGAAATTTTCAAACTTAATCTCTTTTTCTTTGGCAGACTGCAGTAACGGAGTAACATCAAAGGCAGCTTTTTATATTGGCATTGGAGAAAAAAACCCATGGCACTGTTTTATTATGACTTCTTACACAATGTGTTTAAAGGAAAAATTACCATTGAAGAAGGTGTCACCAGTACACCATTAGACTTAAAGATTTTGATAACACGTGAAAGTTTGTATCTGAACATTAAGCAAAGCATTACACATTGTCTATTCTTAAAGGATAAATATTTATTTATAACCTAGGGCATCTTTCTTAAACAAAATAACAGATGATCACTTTATACAGGCAATTCTCTATTCTGGAATAAGGCAGTTGTTACATTGGTGTATTTGGGAAAAAAAAAAATCTTTTTTCTTGTTTAGTAAGTGGCATACACAGGCTTATATTCTAGAACTTACCATTGCAATTTCCGAATAACGAATGCCAAAGATTCAGATTTGTGAGCTATTAGTTACGCTGGTTTACTAAAGTATCCAAACTATCTCCAGTATTTTCACAATTCCTACTACAGAAAAGGCGTACTGTAAAATCAAGCTAAAGTGTTCAAACATTAGCCCAAAGCAATTAACTCATTAGAAAGTATTAAGGTTTTTTAAAAAAAATCAGAATCCATTCCAGTATGATTCTATTGTACAGTCATGAAATTTAAACCCATTTTTAGAACAAGTTTAGATGGTAATTGTCGTTACTGAAAATGGTGTTTATAGGGAGGAAGTACACGTGTATGGACCGTATATTCATCGAATAATTGGTGCTGATCTGTCGTTCGTTACTGTTGGTCTGAGCTTCACAGTTGCAAAAGGGTTTTCTCCACTGAAAAGAAATGCACAAAGTTACTAGGAGGCTCCCTGCAATACAGAACCAGGTTTAAGCCATGCAGTTTCTTCGTCCAAGTTGTCTGAAGACAAAGTTATGGTTTTAGACTAAAGGATTCTGTGCAACTCTTAGTTTAACTTGAATTTTTCTTGAATTCTGAGAAGGGCCCACACATTGTATTTTAGTTGATGTCACTCTTGAGAAAAATGCAGCCAATTTTAGCCATAATGTTTTAGCAATGCCTAGGAAAAGTCACAGAGTAATTAAGGAAAAAATCCTTATTTCCCCTCACAATCAATGCAATACTATAAGCCAATATAAAAATCAATACAAACAAGCTAGTGTAAAAGGTTTAAAAAATATACCTTAGGAAAGGTGGTTTTATAATGCCGTTGATATCAGGTTTCTGTAAAAGAAACAGATGACGTTTATATAGCTTTACAGAGACATGCTAGAGGTGGTTGTGCTGTCCCGCTGCGGAAAAGAGACCCTGTCACTCAAGCAGATGAGAACATTTAGCCATTTAGAGTAATTACCGTGAAGTTCACTTGAGCTGTGGGGCGGTGGTTGTGGAGGGGAGAATCATCTCAGAACATCAAAACTAGAAAGTTAAAAGATGGTGTTGGCATTATCTGGCCCTTTTTTGTGATGCCCATCCCCTCCCACCCTGGTTTAAGATCGGTGATCACCTGAGGTCAAGCTGGGCGAGTTACAGGCTAAAACAGCAAACGGCTTCTCGCTGCAACAGCCGTCAGCCAAAAGAAAAAGGACAGAACAGCCAGCAGAACAAGCACCCCACCACGCTGTTTCCGTAGCGCAGTTTATAAACCGCTGTTGTCACAGCCAAATCCGGGCTCGGAGCAGAGCTTACGGAGCGAGCATTCAGCGTATCGTCATTTAACTGTAAAGTCATCAAGTTTCAAATGGCAACTGCCAGCAAAACGACATATTTCAATATTAAAAGCCTGAAGTGAGGGCAGATTTCTGATCCGGGGGTTTTAGCTATTGTTGATTTACAGAGGACGAGTTCAGGTGTTGCCTGCGACGTCTGCAGGTAGATGTGGTGAGCAGAAGAGCAAGGGAGCAGCTGGTGGCTCGGACGTAGCGTTTGCCTTGTCTGTATGGCAGCGGCAGGACAGGAGGGCGAGTTGTACCCGGCTCTTGCTAACACGTCCTGGCGACGCCGCTGCCACGTCCAAACCTACGCCCTGAAAAGGCTCATTGTGACAGGTGGCGTTTGCTGCGAGCGCGTACCTCATCCTTGGGGTTACGCTCACCCGGAGGTGGCAGCGTCACTGTCACTGTGCTGCTCCAGGCCCGCGTCTCAGGCGCGGTACAGGACTGCCCTGCGCAAGCCTGCTGTGCCACATGGAGCTTGGGGCAGACAGGGAATTTCTACTGTTTACCCCCTCTAACTTTGAGTAATAATCAAACTTAATGACATGTCAAACTGCAAGCTAATTGCGTTGCTTCTAATAGGCATCAAAGTTCAAAGTGAAAATTTGCGTATAGATTCTCGCATGTGACTGCAGGAGTTGGCAGCCACCTCTTGCGCAGCAGCTTGCCCCGTGCTAGTCCTTCGGTCCGGGCAGCCATCTTGGCTTTACTTTGGGCAGAAAGGCCCGTGAGCGGGGCACAGCGCCCGGCTGTCCGTGGGTCCGAGCACCCTGGGCACCGTGCCACGATGCAGGTGGAGACATCTGTTCACTCAAGACCTGATTCAGCAGGGTTCTCGAGCACGTGCTTGACTGGAGATTCCAAGGAAATAGCTTGTGTACATGTCTTAGACTTAGGCCTTAGGATTAGGCCTATTTAGCCCTTAAAATTAATTAGAATGAATGAACGCCTGAATTACATGCTACTTCTTACTGAAGACCAACCCTCATCAAAGCTCCATCAACTAAGTCTTTTTTTAGTTGATATTGTTCTCCATAGTACTGTCCTGCGGAACACGGCATGGACAACGTAATCTGCAAGAACCATTCCTCATCTTTTCTTCTGGAAACCCTCAGCTATTTTGTCGGTGTATTCCAATACAAAAATAAGATGCCTCAATGAATGACTTGCTGCTACTTCATAGGAGACCCTGGAAGCCTCTTGTACCCGAGCTCTGCACCAGCCTACAAAGCAGCCGGTATAATGTTGAGCTTATTCCTAAAGCCGTACGGTGTGCGAGGGTTGGTGACTCACTGGGAAGCAGGAGAGACAAGGAAGCTCTGCAGCTACGCGAAAGAACGGAAGTCAATAGTGGCGCTGGAGTGAAACACTCGGGTGCAAGCACAGCCACTCTCCTGGGCAGTTCTCTTCCCTACTTTGGACGGTAACAGGTAAGAACCACCACGGGGTCACAGTGAAAAGGCAGCTGCTGTGAGATACAGGGTACCTCAACAAGAGCAGGCATTATCTTATACTCCAGCATTCCTAGTTTATTTTTTTCATCTTGCTTTCCCTGTGGAAATTCAGAATCTCAAAAAAGACGTATTTGTTTTCCACTCCTAAGAGGCTGTAAGCTTCCATTCTGGCCTGCTAAGAGAATATACTGTTCTGATTAGAATCCTGTCCTCGTCTGTCAACTACATGATCCTGTTGTTCCTCCCGGTTTTTCAGTTCCACAGGAACGTTAGTCCACAAGCCTCATGTTTATTCCTGAACGCCGGCACTAACACTGCAGCAAAGAGGAGAGCTGTGAGCGCTGAGCGAGGGCAGTCAGCCACGCCGGAGGCAGCGGCCCGGCACGCTGGTACTGAGACAACCGAGCGGCTTCCGTGGTTTCAGAGCTCTGTAGTAAGTCACCTTTTCCTCGTCACGGGGCAAAGCGCTCACTGCGCTGCTGGCTTTGCAGCTTCCACGGCTGAGACATCTTGTAACTGCTGCCGACACAGTGGCATCGAAGGACACGCTGATCCCGGAGGTCTCAACAGCTGCCCGTGGAATAAAGGAGCCGAAACATCAACCTGACGTGACGTGCGTGTGCAGGCTCATTGCTTCTTTCTCCAAATGTGAAACCCACCAGTGTGGCGAAATACAGATGCTTGTCTTCATAATCATTTTACAAGTTGCCAGATACTTGATTTGAAAGTGACTGAACACAAAAATTTAGATCTTGTTTCTTGCTATTCATTTCATGCATTGGAAAAGCTTTATTCCTCATAGGAAAAATCCCATCCTAGGAACATGCCATCACCACACAAATTGTACACTTCCTACACAACAGGGCTCATTACTGAGAAATAAAACCACTTACTCAAATGTGGATGCAAGCATGCGCTATTCAAATACACATGCTAGTATTAGACTGTTCTGACAAAAAAACCCCACAGCTAATCTTTTAATAGGAATATTTGGATGAAAAGACCCAAGATCCCAAAACATTACTGGTCTAGCCTAAATGGGGTAATCTCTCTGACAGGAGAGTTTCACAAGTCCCCGTCATGCACTTTCATCCTTTTTGTTATGAAAGGCTCTGAGTGTTGCTTCTAGTTCTTCAGGCATTTTAAGGAACACAGATTTTTCTGTAATAAAGCACTGGCCTTTTTCCCCTCTCCCTGCCAGAGAAAAGATACTTTTCTGTTTCAGTTTCTGCATCTGGAAGAGGTATTTTGGTAGGAGGTAGAAGAAGTGCCTCCATCTTGCATCTAGATCTGCTCTTCTGAAATAGCTGTAGAGTGGCTTGGTAGAGCCGAGCATGACTGGAGGGAGCGTTTCCGAAAGGCTTGTACGGCTGAGCCTCCAGCAGTTCTTCTCCTTTTCGGATTTGTGAAGTTGAGGCGACCTGTACTTCTTTTAAGAACTAGATACAAGTCTATGATGTGATTACAAAAGTGATTTCTTTGAGGACACACAATTAACCCAAGAAAGAAGATTAATATAATTTCGTTTCCTGTCCTCCCACTTGTTAAAGGTCTGTCCTTCCCCATGCTTCTGAATGCAGACAACAGTTTAAAATTCGAATGTTACTGACAACTGACGTAATTGGAGTTGTGCTTGTGTCTTTCCAGGGGTGGGTTTTTCTAGAGTTCTAGAGTGACGTACCGAAGTTAGTTGTATTTCTGTAAGGCAGCCAGTGTTTCTGGTTTCACATTTTAAACACGGTTCATTCTCTTTGCTTGCCAATGTAACAGAGAGCTGTCTGTCAACCCCCTCCCGTGCCTAGTAGCACTAAGTAAAACAGGCCGTAGATGCACCCGACATCCTGATCGTAGACTTCAGTGAAATGGGAGAGGGGGCCACCAGTTTCCTGATGCCTTTCCATTGTGCAGGAGTACCGTTACCAATACTCCGTCATCCTTTGACCATAAATATACTCTGGCACCACTAACCAAAACAGGATGCAAACTTCCAGTTGCTGCTTTTGAAGTTCCTTTGGTTAATTTTACTTCCATAAAATACAATTTTACAAAAGCCACTTCAATTTCTACTGTATGATTCAACAAATCATTTAGAAAGAAGAAACAACTGTCAGCAGGACAACCCAAAGTTTGCTTAGATGTTATATTGATACACAAAATACTTTAGTTTAAAGTAATAGTTTAGTAATAAAATGTAAGTTTTTTAGCTATTGGATTCCTGACTTCTGAGAAATTTGCTGTGGTACCTACTCAATGGACCTTTGCATCTTACTCTGGTACAGTTTCAGTTTTATATATATATAAAAACCATTTTTATGTATATATACACATATATATTACAAAATATATTACAAAATCACAAAATTTTTTTGTGCCATCAAAATGTGATCTCTGCTTCAAGAAGCTTTTTGAAGAGTCTCAGAAATATTTATCACCACCACATAGATACATATCAGCAAAACACCTCTTTAAAACATCCTGCTGCTATCAAGACTAGCAGCCACCTAATTTGCTTAGATTAGTCTTCATTTTGAATCACTGTTTGAACACTGACTTAATAGCAGAAATACTAGCTTTCCATAGCGTTATCTATTCCTAAAGATGTATTAACACTCAGCTGTGGTTTTGCTGAACACAGACATTACTCAGTGCGCACATCCCTTGGCAACAGCCACAGAACTGACACGAACTTCCACGGGGTCGTGTAAAGCATTCCTGAATACGGAGTTCATGCTGCTTCAAATCCCCTGTCCCACTACAGCTGTAGAATCACTAAAGATAATGGATTTGTACTACTTTCTGTGAGAATTTCATGCTCACAGATTCTATTCCCAAGAAGTTTGCTATGCAGAGTAAGTCTCATCCCTGAGCAGTTCTTCTCCCTTCCTGTTACTAGAGAGGGACCGAAGGGCCAGAGCCCCCCGCTGCCCCTGGAGAGCTGCACGCGAGGCCTGCTGAAGTCACCAACAAGTAGTAAGGGAGAATATTCCAGGGTCTCAGTTAGGAGCTCAGTTAAGTAGGTCAAGAAAAGTAGGCAGAGCAGAACACTGGGATTCAGGGCACTCATTACTTACCGGACCTGCATTTTCCGGTCTGTCGGTCGGTGTTTTACCAGTAGTACCTTTGGAAGGCTCCATTCTTTTGTCTGTTTGTGAAGACCCCATATAGTCTGGCGGTGGGAGGACAACATCGCCTTTTTCCACAAGGTTTACAGAACTGATACTTCGGATTGGTGCAGGACTGCAAGACAGAACCCACACCCGGCATTTTGAGTTCCTGCAATCCATCTCTCGCTTACCTTCAGCTCCAGGAAAGCACAGAAGTGAAGGAGCCGAAAGTTAAAGGTGTACAATGCTGCTGAAGTCAGTGGGACTCTAAATTAGAAAGCTGGGGTGAGGCTAGTTCTTGGGTCTTTGTGTAACTGTTAACATGTTGATGAATCAAGGTGTCAAAGTATTTACTGCATGTTAGGGAATAACAAAGATCATGAGCAGAAAAACAACATTTTTAATAAATGTTAGAGAAGGTTTGGGCATTTCTGCAAGTCCCACCCAAAACACTACCTTGGCGCTGGGACAAATGCTTTTTGTTCCGCTGGCTCTTCTAGTGGCCTGGTATACGACGAGGGAAACCACCCTTTTCTGTAATGGGAAAGGTTTTTCAATTTCATATTACATAAAACCAGAAACATCTTTCAACAGACAACAGTGGACAAAACAGTAGACTCAACTAACTGAGACCGAACTTTTAAAGACCCAGTTACCGGTGATGCCAATGTGTGTACAAAATCTCCCCAAAAAAAAGTGCAGTGATTTACCTTACAGAAAGGCTCCAAGTCCCCAGTCTATGGCAGCCAGCAAAAAAGGTGGAAAACCATTTTTACTAATATCTGCTGGCTAAATGGGACAAGACATGTTTTTTCTTCATGTTCAAATTGGGAAATACATTGATTATCTTACACTTTTGTCGAGTCGTGTTCCCCGTAAAGCCAGCCATCCTTTTCTTCAGCTACAAGAAGTGTGATGATATCCCCCTGTGCGAAGCTGAGCAACGTCTTGTTACTTCCAGCAGTGTGGGGGAAGATTGTCTTTACTTTTTGCCTTTTCATTATATTTAGTCCTGTGGCAACAGAAGTTGAACGCGATAAACTGGAATCATCCGAATTCTCTGTCAAAAAAGAGAAAACCAAAGGAAAAAAAAAGGCAAAATGAGCCACACACTAACAAAATTAAACACAATTAGTCATCTGACAGGAAAAACAAAAAGTAGGTAATGGAACACTCAAAGGTAAATGAAGTTTTGAGATTTTGTACTGCTCTGGTTTCCACTGACACACCTCTCGATCATCTGCCAATGCTTCTTATCACCATGAAGCTCTTAACAGCTTTATATACACCTGCCATCACAGTAAAGTTGAATCCAGAGACGTAAAAAGCTACGCAAGTTTTAACTTGCTACTTCTTTCCTCTTTTGGCATGAAAAATGCTCAATGTTCACAGCTGTAAAAGACCTTTGAAAGTTTTCCATTCTAAAATAACGTAACTGTATAAAGTCCAAGATTTCATTTTCAAATGTGCCCAGCACTCAGCTTCAATGGAGTAGATGGGAGTTGCACATACTTGGTGCTTTGCAGACACCAGATGTTTACCAGAAGAAAACTTAAAGGAGGTCTCAAAATTGTATGTTATTTGGCTGGTACTATATATCGTAAATGCATTTTTAAGGAAGAAATGTTGGAATCGCTATTATCACATTGAAGAGTTGTGCATTTCTTATGTTGTGGATTTAAGCTGAGTTCTTTCCCTTACTTCCTTATAGCAGAGAGAGTACAAAAATCAAAATATTAAAGCCAGAAAAATCTTAATAGGATTTTACATTTGAGGAAAGAAAAGCACGACTGTGCTCCTTTTCTCCCACTTGCATTCTGCCATAACTGCCACACGTCCTTAAAAGGAAACCAAAGCCAGCCTGTAATAGTAATTTACGTTTATTTGTGTGCTCTGAAGTAGTCACTCTGATGTGTCTTGTTCAACATGATAGAATGTATTCTCCTGATAAGTCTGGAAGTCAGAAGAGCAGTTAAACTGGGTTAATCAGGGGCACACAGAAAGCGATTAAAGTGAATCTACCCATCTTGACCTGCATTTTACCACAATTCTTCTTAAAACACATCTTTCTCCTGTTAGGTAGCTTGTGTAAATACTTTGTAAAGACCGTTTCCTATGCCTCTACACATCCTGGAATTCACATTACCCTAGCAGTCAACGAGTCCTATGACAGTTTTGCACACTAGAGTACGCCATTTACCCTTACGCAGTTTGCGACAGTGACACTCACCTGCCAGATGAGTTGGCTTTTCAGAAGGCGTCTTCGGAGCCGTCGCAGGGTTGTTAAACATATCAACCAGTGGACTAGTGTACGCCCTGCCGGTAGGAGCAGGGGGCACCTTGGATGCACTTTCATGGTGAGCATAAAAATCATTTCCAATCTAGAGTCACAAAAACAACAGTATCTCAACACGGAGCAGACAGCAACAACTTCCTTGCAACATGAGATTCTAGAAAGCAATGCTTAAATATTCCCAAGTGATACATATTTAGACCCATCAGAAAGTCCTTACGTTCCTATGAAATTGCTGACAGAAGAGTTTGTAAGAGGCTTCTGTCCCTTGATAAACTTCTGTTCATGGGAATGCTTCAGTAGCTCTTTTTTTTCCACAAATAGCACAGCTACACCTAGATAATCTCCAGATTATTTTTTTTTAAAGAATTTTACAAATACTTTTAGAAATTCAACAGCTAATGGTGACACAACATACAAATTTATAATCTTTAATGTAATACGCTGATAAGAATCATGAAGGGAGGAAGGAAGAAGGCAAGAAAATAGAAAATAACATTTTCTTTAAGTTTATATCCAACTATTGAGTATGTAGTTACTATTACCTACAGATAAGAACGTAGGGAATGGAATGGTTAGAACAGCAGTAGTTCTGAGGCTGGGCTCTGCAGAAAAAGTCCTCGGCACCCACCCGAAAACTGCGCCTTGTGGGGACAGGTGCTCCTGCCTGCCGTACTGTGTATTTTTCCAGTGGCAGAGCTGCAGCGCGACGATTTTGCCATCGTACCCCAGCCCAGTATATTCCAACAGGGGTGCATTGTGGACTCGACCCCAAATGCCCAGCTACAAGAGAAGCCAGTGAAACCACTCTCCTCCCACGTAAGAGAGAGAACCTGGAGCCATCACAGAGAACAAACATACCGTGGTATTTCTCTCTACCATCGGGGAAGGCTGCGGAGTTCCTGATACGGGAGTGGAACCAGGCGTCCTTATTTCGTCTATCATCATTCTGACTTTTTCAGGCACTTTGGTGGCATCGCTACAGATTTCCTGCCACCCAGGCAGCTTGGATTTTAGGAAGTCCGCACACTGCATCCAAGTTTAAAAGGCACTTGTCAGAGATACACTTTTTTATAAAATCGCACAGGCCTCCTTCATTTTCATGATACCAAAATGAGAACACCAGCAAAACGGAAGTCTTTGCAAAGATTATCATAAGTAATAGTATGTTGTAGAAAAAGACTGTCCTTTTCCAGGGTCAGATACTGGAAGTACCTGATCAGCTCATACATTTTTTTCTTAATGTTACGATTTTAATAACGTCACAGTAACCCTTTACTGTAGCTACAATACATTTAAGAGTGTATAGCATTGTAACCCTTTTCTGTGAACCCATCCCAACACTCGTTTGGCACTACAGTGTTCCCGAGCGCTATTTCAGCTGTTTACAGCAGTCTGATGTACATACAGCAGGAGGTACCGCAGAGCTCCTGCGTGATCACATTTCAGGAGTTTCCTTTCTGTTCACACTCAGCCACTGACCTGAACGTGATAGAAGTGCATGTGCTGGGTAAAGCTGCAGTGCTTGTCAACCAGAAAACAGAACCTTCTTTTTTCTTCCAGGAGAGCTTCTCTGCAGCCCTCTGCAATAAATCGCTGAATATCACTCTGGCGAGAGCTCACAGTTTCCAAATACTAAGGGAAAAAAAAGCCCCAAATAATCAGCGTCTCTGAATTTTATTTGATGCTATATCCAGTTATTGAAGCAAACTCCAAAAGCCTTAGAAGAGGCTTTTGGAAAGGCACGGTGGGGTTGGGTGGCTCTACTTCCATGTCTTCCTCTTTCCATGCACACCCCCAGCTTCCCTAATCTCATCTGGCAAGTGTGTTTTCTCATCACAGGCAATCAATAATCTCTTTAGGGGAGGGAGGGGAGTGAAGCAAAACAAGAAACAGTCTTCTAGCCTCTAAATAAAATGCTGCAATAAATAAGAATATGACAAAGCAGTAACTGTGCTGAGCAGTTTTAAGACACAGGCGTTCTAATTAAACGAATTACCTTCACCTGCTCCATGGCAGTTACATTTACTCTCACAAACCTATGATGAATCTCTACTCCATTTTAGAGAGGGGAAAATGAGTTCTTAAAAAGACTAAACTAGATTTGTCTGTGGTTATGAGGATTCATGGCTAAACTGTGATTAAATGCTAATCCTTGAATTCTCAGTCCAATGCCTTACAAGAAACAACTGTTACGAATGAATGCAGGTTAAAAGCTAGGTAGAAAGAAATGGGGGCTGGTACTATTTATGTTTACTGTACCTTGTTATAAACAAAGCTTTATTTGAAAAGAAAAATAAAATAGAAAAATATGGAGAAAAAATATACAAGCTACCAAGAAATAAAATTATGGAGCAAATAAAGATATCAGTGGCACATATTTTTGGGGACATACATGACAGCCGGAATACGACTGACTTCAAGTAGTTCCTCTTCATCGCCTTGCCATTCCTTATTTCGCCTCAAGATGGCGACGCAGTTTTAAGAGCAGTAGGAAAGGTAGTAAACTTTGGGAAATCAATTTATAGCAAATTACTACTGAATTTGCATAGCATAGCTGACTCCCTGTGGAAACTTCTGCATTAAGGTGTAGCTAAAGCAGTACTTTAAAAATAAATAAAAATCAAGGAGTGCTCAAGGGATGAAACCTAGAAACACAAGCAGCAGTGTCCGAATACGTACAGCAGAGCAGTCTGGAGCTTGATGCCAACTGGAATCCCTAGGCTAGCAGTGCCTTCGATATAAACCACCTCTGAGCAACCCAAAGTGCACGTTCTTTGCAACTGTAGAGCTTAACTCTTGCCACACAACTTCCAGAGGAGTTACACGTATTAACTAAGAACATTGCATGTACAAAACTTGCAGTAAGCTTCAGAAATCGACTCTGATATGACCTGTCACAGCCTAACGTTTTCTGTTGGCCAGTTCTCATACAGAGACAGAAACAAATAACTTCAGAGACAATCCACTGACCTCCATTTCTTTATGCTCATATTTCATCACGTTGCGTGCTCCTTGGCTTTTCCTTCTGATTTTTTTCAGCTCAGCCTGAGACTTCTCTAAAGAATCTAATTTGCTTCTGTGTTCATTTTGGTACCTCTTTAAAGTTGCCTGCAATCAAAGCATTTAAAACAACTCATAATGCGCTCAGGCATGTAACTGGGTGACTAAAAAGCATTCGTATAATCTATGAAATATTGCTAATACACAACAAACGAGTTAGGAAATTGCCTTTCTCACCTTTACTTTAAAAATGCTACTAAGTCAGGCATTGGTTCCCTTTTACCTCAAAATAAGCATGAAAAATTTTGCCATGTTTATATATCTAAAACTGAATTCTAACATATTAATTGTTAGGGAACAATTTCTGAAAAATTCTTTGACCAGGGATAAATAGAATATGACTTTTAGGATTGAATGTACTTACATTCATGTATTTTACATCCAGGTCTGTTTTCTTCTCCAGTTCAGATATAATTTCTTTATGAAATTTTTTGAACTTTAAAAGCAAATGAATGAAGGGTTATTAAAAATTGGCACAAGTAATTTTTATTTTCAAAAGGAAAGTAAATTTAAAAAAAATTGTTTAACTTACACTCTCCTCTAGACTGTCATTAAGTTTCTTGTGTGTTCTTGAAATTTCTATGAGAACTTGACCTGTTGATAAACATACAAGCATACTTGTTTCTTTCACAGAGCTCTGAAGTTAGTTGACAGAGCAGGAATAAAAAATATTTATGTAATATATTTATTAACTAGAATATATTTAAGAGGGATAGGAAATTTCTTGTTGTTGTTCACCACAGCAGTTTAAATAACTAAACAGATCTGGCCACAGACAAACCAAGAAACTTACAAGTGACAGAAGAATAGTTGATCGTACATTATTATGCAAAAGGGACATGGAGTGCCAGACAAAATAAACGCTTCCTTCTCTCCAGAATAGCTCCTATTGACTTAGCAGCAGCCTCTTCTCTGGCCAAGTCAGAGAATAGCACGCGAGAGCTAGAGAGATTTGTTACTATCCAAATAGCTGCTATACGTTTTTAGTCTGAAAACTCAACGTCAATGTTTATTAACTGACTGCACCTTCAGAATTAAGAAAGCAGCCTTTCACCTCCATTCCCAGCACAGCTGCCATACACGTGCTGATGAGTTTCCCCTGCTGCTTTATCAGCGTTGCAGCCCGACTGTAACAGCGTGAAGGAACAGCTGCACTCCCAAAAGCTCGGAAGCGCGCCCGCTAGGCTCTGCTGTGCTCCAGCACAGTCACACAGCGTCCTTCTAGCCAGCAGCAGGGCAGAGCCACACTGTTCCGTCCTGCTGCGGGAGCGCAGGGAGGGAAAACAGCCCAAGCCTTTGGGTGTGGTTCCATCTGCAAACCAAGGTAAACCCTGCCTGCTGCGGCCCTGCCCTGCGCACAGCCGGACACGTCATCCCGCTCCGCATACAGACGGACACACCATCCCGCTCCCCACACCGCCGACGGGGACACCATCCCGCTCCCCGCACCGCCGACGGGGGGACACCATCCCGCTCCCTCCTGTGCGCCATGCCTGGAGGTGGCCGTGTACAGAGGAGAGCAGCTGGGAGGGCCCTGCAGTTCCCATTTCCCACCGCCCAGACAGCGCTGCATGGGCCGCTCTGCCTCCTCTCCCGTTTGTTACCTTGCGCAAGTCGTAGCAAAACGTCTCGGTTTCCTTTTTTCAGAGGGGGGGGGGGGAAAAAGGATGCCTAAACTGTTCAACACACTGCTTTACAAATCCGTATTCTTTGAGAACCCCTCCTGAGTTGGTCAGCAAATGCTTCACATCCCTCAGGCACACACAAAAGCTCCCGAAAGGGGCAGATAATTAAAAAATTTGGCTAAATAAAATGAATGACAGAGCTTTTAATGAGATTCTTCTCATTGCCTTTCTTGACATCTCCCAGGCCACCAAGACGTGTCTCCCCACGGTGCACGAGCGATGTGGGAGCCTCCCCATAACACAGGTGTGCTCTGGTAGTACCTGGGTGCGCGTTACCACCTTCCCCTCCGTAGCCGGCATTCGCAAGTTGCGACATCTCAAAACTTTGGTTTCTTTGACATAAGAACCGTATCTCCTTTCCTCCGAAGCAATATGACACAGCAGATCTTCAACTGCTGTAAAATGTGTGTCTGGAAACGTGGGGCAGTTCAGGAAGCAAACCACTTGTCTCCTGACTTTTTGGGAATTCCTCCTCCTGCTCTAAGCCCCACCTCTACCTCTTTGCACAACAGGCGACAGGAGACTTGGAAGGAGGAATCAGACTAAAATGAGAAGAGTCAACCCCTGGATTAGCAAGAAAAAGGAATTTGAGCTCAGGATGGTAGATGGGGGAGACAGAAGGGTACTACATATATATATTTTTGTGTATATATATATATATATTTTGTCCAGCCTACAGGGTGCTCCGCTTTTTTTGTTCGTGTTTAAGGTGACAACAGAAATATAAATACTATGAGAAGTGAGAGGTGCTATAGTAATTACTTGCTTATATGCAACAGGTAAGTAAATACAATGGAGTTACATAGACACTTGAAGCAACAGACGCGAGTAAGCCACCTGGCTAATTAGGCTGTAGAAGTGCGCACACTTCAGTCCATAGTGTTTCTCTTTCACCAAACTCAAATGAAAAGATACATTTTAGACTGTAATGGCCTTTCAAAATTAGAAGAGTTTTGTGAACATGTATCTGCAACTTAAAAAAGAAAACAATGTTAAAAGGAGCTAGGGAAAGAGAAATGCAGAAATACAAATAAAATTACAAAGTTTGTTGCTTTAAATATGCAGACTAGAAAGCTATTTGGGAAGTTAGAGAAATTCAAATGTGTTGAAGTGGCCCTCAAAATAGTTGCCCTCACAGATTTTTGTTCTTTTTAAAGTGAACTTTGTAAAGCGTACGTCCCGAGGCTCTGCTGCCGGGGCAGCGCCCTGAGCCAACACTCGGCGAGGCCAAGCAGCCGGCGGCAGCGCCCACGTCCTGAACGGCCTCCAACAACGCGGGCATTGAGGCGGCTGTGGCAGCACCCGCGCGCCCTCCCTGCGCCGCCCCCGCAGTGCGAACGCGCCATAAAACAGCCATTCACCTGGGCGTCCCCAGTGGAAACCCTGACGCTGGCGGCTGTTATTTCTGTCTCACGCAGCACTCGAACTGGCTGCAGCCTTCAGTCTTTCGGCTTCAATGCCTGCTTAAAAACAGGTTTTTGGTCTCTATTACAAAGAATACTGCAAGACGTATCCCGAAATCAAGAGAACTTTAAAAACTACACTTCTAACTGATTTGTGCTGGGTCATTTAATGAGTTTATTTCAGTGTGTTCTAGAACACTTTTAAACAGTATTTTTAGATACCAGTGACTGTATCTCTAGTTGCGTTTTCTTTACGTCTAACCAAAGGCTCCCTGTATGCTGTGCATCAGGCAAAAGCCATTTCATGCTGGAATCTCCTTACTGCCACCAGTAATCCACAGGCACTGGGTGTACCGGCTCACCAGTTTAATTTCCTCTTTCTTGTTTTGAATAAACGTTTTGAAAAGAACCCATAGTAAGCACACTCTGACCTATTAAGATTTAAATTATTGTTTAAATTATAGGTCAGATTCTGCACTTCAAATAGATAGGGAACATTTTTATGGTGAACATAGACAACAAGTTTTTATTGCCAGTTTAAGATAATGGGGTAGCCACATTTTGATGGCCCTCCCAAACAAGATTTACACACGGAGGCAAGCTTTTGTAGAAGACTGTTTCAGGAAAGGCAAAACAACCCCATGCCTAGTGTCCAAATGAAATGGAAATTGAACAACTTCAATATAATATTTTTGATTTTAATTGCAATGGTGAATTATAGAATAGCTCTAATAAAGCACAACGGGTTACTCTGGATTAATAACGGCATAACCTAAGGCCAGGCTCTAATGTTCAGTAATTATTCATCTTGCAAAAAGGTAAGGAAAACCACTTAAGGTGAAGACAAACATGTACTTCTCGCATCAACTAAAAATATTTTGCTGTGTATTGAAGCTGCTCGCTCATTGTCAGGTTTTATATAGGAGAGCTCATAATACACAACAGCCAAACATTAACCTTGTCGTCATTCACTGGCAACCCCCAAACCTATCAGACATGACAACGTGACTAGAGTGTGTGACAACACTCCACTTCGGTCCAATTCGTGGCAGACACACTATAAACTTGAACCAGTTTTAGGCATCGTATAATGCTATGAATTAATAAACCAAAACCACCGGTCTTGATGACAAGCAACTATTAAAATACTTGCTTTTCAAAGATAGTTTTTTCTGCTTTCCATTTCCCTGCACCCTGAAATCTTTGTGACCAAAAGAGTTGAAGTACATTAAATATTCCCATAAACTTTTCTTATTGGAAACAAAAATGTAGCTGTAAATGTTTATAGATACTTCTGCTATTTTGCTATTGCCTTATCAGTGCACTACAGAGAAGAGAAGAAACAATCTCTTTCAGATAGGGATTTTGGGGGAACATCTCAAATGCATTAAATAACTTAAAAATAGAACAAAAATTTCTCGCATGGTTCTTGAAACCATGCTGCGTAATATAGCTATAATCTGAAATATGACCACAAACAGTAATGCCAAGTTTGATGGTAAATTTATTTTAGTTCTAAATAGGTCCAATGCACAGGTAGAAAGATCCTTTAAGCTGAAACTTCAGGAATTTGCAGAATATTTTTATGTTTAACCAATGCTGTTGGTTGTATCTGTATTTTCTATTGAGAAAATAAGACAGACTAGAATTCCATTAATGCTGTTGCTTTTGTTACCAAAAAAAGAGGAAAAAAAAAAATCACTAACCCAAAATGTCTAACAGTTATTTCTCCATACCAAGCATCCCATGAGAAAGACGACCTCCTTAAAAGACTGTCTTCACAGTAGATGAAAAACAAGGAAAGCAGTTTCTAGCAGAAATACTCATTGTAAGGCCAGAACACAGAACTCCTGCAGCAGTTACACTTCAACCTCCCTGTTCACACTGCGTGATCATACTGGTTACTTATCTTCTCAGCTTATGTTGACTGTTCTTATGAATACAAGACTTAGTTCAAGTTAGAACCAAAAAAGGAACTAAAATATGAACAGCTACCAACAAAATCCCTTAAATTTTTAAAAGGCTAAATAGCTATATTAGCATCAATGAAAGTATTAATTGCATCACCTTACTTGAAATATACTTCAATATTGTTTTATTTAGAGGAGGTTGCTCTTGAAAAATTTCAAGTCTCTTTAACTGACGTGTCTGGGAACAGACCAAGCGCTCAACTATACCACGCATTTATCTCCTGTTGTCCTGTTTTGCATTCAGGGCAGGTCCAGTGACTCCACGTCTTAGAGATGAAACCACAGAACTATTTACACGAACCCAGAGGATGCAAGGCTGAGTCAAGCTACACACAGAGCCAGCACAGTTCCACTGTATTATTAGATGCCATTTCTGTCAAGATTCTCTCTTTCTTCCCTTTGCCCAGAAGAAAGGTGTTTATGACAAGGGAAAGTTAGAAACAAAATCCTTTGAAGCCAGTAGCTCCTGAAAGGTAGGAAAATAGAAAGTTGCAAAGGAATACAGAACAGCAAATACAATTGAACAAAACATCTGTTAAGCCTCAGATGCATTCAATTTATCATTCTTTCATAGGAAGGATTTATTGCAGAAGGATTTAATTGTGCAACAAATGCTTTAAAGGCAGCAAAAAGCTCTAAGAGAATTTAAAGTGAAATAATAAAATCATAAAAAAAAGACAAAGTAATATAAAACTTCCCAAGCTCTAACTGTACTTTGGTTCTAATACAATTTGTCCGGAATGTTTTAAAAGACCCACAATCTGTAAAATTAATACTAATATGCACATAAATCAATGGGACTAGGTCAAGTCTGCCTTTCCTTACTGCATGAACGAACATGAAGTAGGAAGCAAGGAGTAAATCTCTGTAGTTCATTTTATAAAATGGCATTGACACATGACCATTCAATGCCATTTTTTGAAGGTGACTGCAGAAGGTGAAGAATAAAAAAAAAAAGAGCAAGACCTACAATAGAGAAAAGGGGAAGAGATTTCAGACTATAACACCATCTTAAGTCCGCTATACATGCTAGATGGAGCACCCTGAAGCAGCACCTCCAGGTAGTTACGTTTTGCTAAACCAGCAAATAAAGAAATAAAATCTGTAAATAAAACAAGAATAGAAGCAAAGAGAACTTCACATTCTAAATGGCACTCAGATCAGTTTTTATTTTAATATATGCAGAGTTCTCACTAAGGCCACTCATGTACTAGTCCAGTAAAATAAAATTCAAAAGTGTTATTGATTATGAGCCACAACGAATGACACTGAACATTAGGCTATTATTGGACATGTGAAAATAAAATCTAAGTACTATACAGTTAAAGATCTATAATGATATAAAAATGTAGTCCTGTTAACAGCATGTGTTGCCAGAGTTGTTTACGTTAGGCTCCGACACAAACTAGTGGGAATTCTTGGTTTAACATACAAAGTGTCTCATGTTTTCAGCTCCCCGTTAACTATGTAAGCATTTTATATGAAGTTACTTTCAAAGCATCACTTCCCATCTAAAGTTAGCTCACAATATTTCAAGTAATTACCTGAAACTGATCTAATGCTCAGAGGTAAGAAGTTTCAGTTTCTCCACATCTCAGTTTTATCACTATTTTTTCACAAGTTCCATTACTTCTCAATATTTTAAATCTTTTTAGCTATTTTACAGTCTCATTGATGCAGAAAAGATAAACAGACTTCCAAAGTTCCTAAGACCCTGGAAGATGCCCAGCTCTAAGGATCTTGCCTCCATGTCCATACACAACCAGGAAGCAATAAATAGGATTGTACAAGACAGTGTTGCTAATTTTGGGAGCTGGGCACCTGGGGTCATCGGTGGTGATGAACTCCTAGTGCTCCACTCTCTCCTTCTCATAGGGCTTCACTGCCCGTGCCCCTCACGCGGCTCCCTAGTGAGACGATATTCTACCCCACGCACAGAGTTTTTATCTATGTTTGGCCAAAGTCAAAACTTCATCAAGTAAAAATAATAAAAAAGTACTACACCCTGTTTTCATCAAGGCAAATAAGTTCTTTCCAGGTACATCACAACCAACGTACTTTAACAGGAGCGCACAGCTGTTTTAATCACCAGAGATGATGTTCTAGACACAACATGCTTTCTTCTAGTGGAAGAAAAGGGGCTTTTACCATTTTACGTTTACAGCAAATGCTGCACACTAAGTTCTACGCTTCCCAAAATATTTGCTTTATTTTGCTATGTACGTATTTGTGCGTACATGTTGTACATACACTTGTATGTACGTATTTGTATAGGATATGCATACAAATACCTATCTATATCTCACTAACAGCCTGTTCCCTCTGCACCAGAGGGAGCCAGATAGTATCAGGGGAAAAACCAGCAGATGAAGCTGGCCAGCAGCCGGCTGCCACTGGTATTTTCTCTCGGCCATCCTCTCTCCCAGCAAGCTTCTTGGATCCAGCCCAGAGCATACAGCCGACTGGATAAACTGCACCGGTGGCAGCAGCTCAGCCCTGGAAACCTCTGTCTTCTAGTCACAGGCTTATCTTGTGGAGCTGGCTGTAAAAATGTATTCAGGACCAGATATAAGATGATGGCTGGGATTATACCCAAAACAAATTTATCTCTCTCAAGGGAAAACAAAAGCCTGGCCACCAATTCTCAGCAGCATGGCTGCGTGTTATTTGGAATAAAGCTTGCTAGAACACATACTTGGCAATACTCTCTTTAACACTTCCCCTGTCGTTAGATTACACACTGCCCGCAGCCCGGGGAACATAATCAGAGAATCCTGCCATCCGAGCAGCCTTCTGCCACTTCACACTTACATAAGCCGTGAAGGGACAGCGCGCAGCTCACTCGTGCTGCCGTAGCCTGGCACCTCATATTTATCACACCGTTTTATTGTGTAGGCCAGGACCAAAGTTACCCAGCAATCTCTTCCTTGCCTTAAAACTTTGTTGAGGATCACATGAAAGAAAATAGTGTAGAACTGCATAGTGAAGTACTTTCCCAACACATAAGACACAATTAAAATTACTTGAATTAATATAATGATTTTTCTTTAAAATTTTGGAATATTGAAGTATTAAAAGATACAAAGAACTCCTCAGCTCTTTATACCTTATAGAAAGTCTATGACTGTTTATAAAAGACATATTTAGTTAAACCAAAGGACCAACTTGCTTTTTAAATATACTTTACTTAGACTAAAATTAATGCCAAATTCTTTCAGCTTGACACAAGTGATTTTAAAAAGTACTACAAAATTTGTACCGTGTACTACATGCTACAAGGTGGGCAATGAACCGTTCGCAAATTACCTGTTCCCACATAAGACTTCTTACAAGAGTGAATACCTAAGAGATTACCAAGGCCATTGCAATTTCCAGTTACTCTGAGTTTGTTCTTGGTGTGATGCTCCTATTTTACAATTTTAAACAGAACAAAAATATTGGCTTACATTATATTTTAAAGAGGAATGTGATTTTATTAAAGCTTTAACAAAGTTCAGTCTGCTAGTCTAATTCCTGTTTTTCTCCCAAGCTGTTTTGATCTCTTAGGCAAAAAAATTTCAGAGATTAGAATTTTTTAAAATCTACTATATCATTGAACAGATGCTAATTAACATGAAATATTCATCTTGTTTCAGATGATTGGTAAGCATAGTAACTAAATTGCAACGTTAAAAAAGAAAAGGAAAAGCATAAGCCACATAAATAGTGCATGAAAAATGGCAAGCTTGTTTTTCTGCCTGTTACTCCATCACTAATATAAGTGAAGGCTGCTGCAGGCATTTATTTTTTTTACCCAAATATACAAAGCCACAATATATTAAGCTCTGCGTGTCAGAGACTGATCCTTCACGGGGCCCTGAAAGCCTCGTAGACAACAGCTTTTCATACTTGGGCTGCAACAGCGTTAACCAAGTGACTTGTAATCCTCACCACAAGTCAGGTGCAACCAAAATAAGTTACAGTACAACCACAAGCCTGAGCTTGCCTGTATGAAGTCCTGCTGGTTTTAGGCAGATCACTCAGAGAAGATCATACAACAGAGCTAATCTGGTTTTCAACAGGACTGGAACAAACAAATTGCACTAAGCAGCAAAAGCTGAAGTTCTTTATGGGTTTCCAGTACTAGAGAGGATAAATATTTAAGCTATCAATATAAACATTATAGGATATTCCATATGATGCAAGGAATCACTGCAATTTTTATTACAGCACCTTGGAACTGCCATTGAGTTTCCCAGTCTTAGCAGTGCCAAAAAAAAAAGTAAGTAAATCCACACCCAAAGCAAGCTGAAAGTTTTGACAAAAGTCTTTTTTCTCAGAAATCCAAGACAACTGATACCCTCCACCCCCCTCTCCCCTTAGGGATGTTAATGACATCTACAACTGATAGTGCTTTTTTTGTTTGTTCAGAAATAATTCATTTGTTAAGAGCTAACTGTAGTTAGACCTTCAGTTAAAGGACTTACAAGCTAATTACACATGTGATGTCATTTTCTTCAGAATGCTGTCATTTATTTTCCATCTCCTTCCCTCACTGAGAGGACAGTTAAGTATATTTTCTCTGCACAGGCCGATTTCTTTGCCCAGGACGTACGGAGGTAGCAGCGAAGGCAGCCCATGAGCATCAGCTGAGGGAGATGGGCCTCCTGCCGGCTGTGCCAGCCCCAGTGCCCCGTGGTCCGGCCAGGTTCGGGTGAGCTCCGAGAGCTGCTGGGGAACGCACACCCGGAGCGCCACTTCTCACGCTTGGCAGTTACTCTGTCCTACACAGACACTAGCCACAATCCAGACAACATTCCGTGTGCACACAGGTGATGGGCAGGGCATCCTTTCCAGGGTTCCCACTGCAAGACGAGAGATGTCTTTGCTACCCATGAGACTCATGTGAAATGTAACTGTTCCAATACAGTCAGAAAACCTTTAAGGATGCCCTTCGTGGTATTTTTACTGTTTTCTCAGGCCTTTGAGGCATAACATGAAGATAACAATTAAGTACACACTCATTGTGTTTCGAACATCCCATTTTCCCCCTCGAGCGTGTGTGGTCACATCTCTCGTTATGGATGTTTATGCTAATCCAGAGTCAGGGCACACGAGTGTGTGCTTACACAGAGAGGTGCAAGGACACGGGCACTGGTGTCAGCAACGCTGTAATGGTGACACCAGAGCTGCATCACAAAAACCAGCACTGCCAATGCTTCCTAGGAACTGGTAAGTTAACCACCCTGAGAAACTCAGGGCTATATACTGTAAGCGTGTTATACCCGTATCTTATCACCGACTAAAATCAGGAGAATCAGCTTCAGTTTACAGGTTGCTGGGGAAATAAAAAAAGGAAACAAAATACTGAAGTTACCTGAGAAATAAGACCAATTATCTAGAATTTAATCTCAAAGAATAACTGGAAAGATATCACTAAAGTCCTACGCATATTTTTTCTTCCCTTATTGCCAGTATTCTGCAACTTCAGAGCCCTGCAACTGTGCCCAAAGAGCCTTGTGTATTTTCATACTCTGCTCCTCCCTTCAGCCATTTCTACAACCAGAAGATTTGCACCTTCTCTGGAAGTCTTCATAACAGAAGTTGGTCTTACAAGAACAATCTGCAGTATCAATTTTTAAGCATTTACATTCTTCATTGTTAATAACAAACTCACCTCTTGTTCACTCTGTTTCTTAGTAGGATCATTTCCATTTCCTATTTTAGCAGGGAAAGATTATAGAACTTAAAGACAGCAACCAAGAGCTCTTAAGCTAACACCTGCTTGTTCGGTTTCATTGTATGATGCCACCTGGTCACTCATTGTCCAGGACATGTTCTGCAGCAACCTTCTTCGCTGATTATTTATGGCTTTGTGACTTTTGTTTGCTTGTTAATTATGGTTCTGGATATCAACATGGTAACAGGTTTCTCTTGCCTTTCTTTTGGGTTTACTAATTGTGCAGTGCCTAGTATCCTCCACTGTTCAGGAATGTTGACTTGCAGGATCTTTTGCCAGGCCATTGGCAGGGCACATACTTAAGAAAATCTGAATAGTTAAATTGCTTTATAAATAAGTGAACATACACAGCTTCCAATAGCTCAGCAATAGATGGTCAGGCAAATTACTAGACTTGGAGTGAAGTTGTTCATATTTAGGAATCTAAGACTGAAGGTTTTTCCTTTTTCCAGCAGACTTTTAGCAAGAGTTTACATGCAGAATACTGAACATCAAAAGCCACAGTACTGCTTCTTGAGAAAAAAAAAAAAAAATTGCCAATATGATTTTTTTGTCTTGCTTTAACATTCTAAATAATCTTGAAAAGTAGAACTGTGAATAGCAGGCATTGATATCCAGTTATGGTTTTCATCAGTAGAAATGTGTCTAGAAAAACTGTCTCATCTCTTTCCAACTTCCTTACAGCAGACCAGAGGTCTATATAGCACAAACCCAGAATGCTGCTGCAAAATTAGAAGATGCAAAACCTCGCTCCTGGAAAACCACACAACTACATTGTATTTCCTTTCCAAGGCAGCTCTCTATGTACTTCCCTTTTCTAAGAACAGAACGGAGTGGCTTCTTCCAATGCAGTTTCATGATAAATACAGGAGAAGAGCGTTTTGTCAGTGCCTCCTAGGAAAGGCTGGAATGGTCTACTAACTAAAACTGCAGGCTCCAAGCTCCTTTCCCAGAAGTTTCCACCAGATGAGGTGCTAACGGGGTTCTGCAGGTGCTGGCACGCTTCACCTGCCTTTCTCGCCAACATAATTATTCCAAAAGCAGAACATGTATACAGCAGAAGAGACGACACTGGGGCAGGAGGTAAGACGGGACAAGACGACAGATCCCTTCTCTTTAGTTTAAGTGAGCCGGGGGAGGGAGGGGTGCTAGGTGTCCTCTTTCTAAGGCAAGTGAAACAGGATTCCGGCTGAAAGGGTCGATTTATATGCTAAATAAGCTAACAGCTCTGGCTCCCGGCCCCCCTTTTTATTTTTGTTTAGCTGAACTTCAACTAGCTGCCTTCACCCTCACCAATGGAATTTTCTCTTTGGCTGCTTGGCTGCTCAGTCGCGACAGTGACACTCGAGTGCTGCATCAGAGGTAGCAAGTGAGCTGTGGCTTTGAAACATGCCCACTCTGCTGGCTACTTTGCTGATTAATCACGAAGGAAACAGACAGTTTTGAATGACAAATACTTGCAAGATTGTGTTTCAAAAAGAAGTCTTGCCTTAAATTACAGTCTGAGTAGAAGTTTTTCAGCAACAAGATATGTTCTTTTTAGCAAAAATAAGAATTTTCCAATTCAATTCCAAAAATTGTTCTATATGACCTGGCCACTTAAAGCTGTTTCTGGTATAGAAAGTCTCTCATTTCTGCAAACAGAAACGACAGGAGAGAGAAGAGGCCACAGAGTTTCTCTTAGTTGCAGATGTAAAATGAAGTGGTTATCACTGGGGGGAAATCAGATAGGACTCTACAGATTGAACTTCACACCGATTACATTAACATTAAATTTATACTGTTATCAAATTCTTAGTTGTGAGTTTGCTTTAAAAAACCCTATAAAACAGTTACCAAAAGCTACCAAAGCATCTCTACGATCCTGGTAGATGTTACTCAAGAGCTCTAACCTATGAGCTTGCTCATACAGATTCACAACAAATACTGACTACTGGATACTGTAGGCCCAGTCGCTAATCATTAGCTTATTCTCTTCCTGACTGATGGCCTATCAACCCCGACTCAAACTCCTGCGCACTCACCCCACCAGCTAGAGACATTCGGCTCACTGCAGAGAACGACCAGGGCTCTCAGAGAGAGGAGAGGTGCCTAGAGAGACCCCCTGCCCCCAGTTATCCGTTCCACAGTATTCCTGAAACACAGCACTACTTCACAGCCGAGACCCAGCACTCCACAGTATTCCTGAAACACGGCACTACTTCACAGCCGAGACCTGGTATTTGACAAAGTATGAAAAAGTTGTGGAGACCTTTAAAATTATACCACTTTATGAGCAAACCTGCATTTCATGAATATGTTCAAATACTGTCTTTTAGAGCCCAAGAACATCCTTTTTTGTGCACGAGAGAAATATCAAGGTTGGACTCATCCTGTCAGGAGAGCATCCCACTTCCTGTGCACACCATTAGGAGTTTTTGGGTTTTTTCTCCCCACTTCTCCCTGTCTTATGACTGCCACAACACAGAGCAATCTTAGTCCGATACTTGTTTCTCCAGATTACCCGTAGTGGTTTTTAACCAGAAAATTGCTCCTGAAGAGAACCAAAACTTTTCCAAATTTTTACATTTCAGACTGTAGATGAGCATAACTTTTGCATACCTGTTTCCAGATAAGTTTTAACAGAATGAAGCTATGAGGAAAAAAAAGCCTATAACACAGAGTCATCTATAAATAAGTTATCAGTATTGGTTAGATTAGAGAAGAGATTTTGTCTCTGATTTTCCTTTTAACATGCTGAACTTCTGCAAATTACTGCCATTGGTCAAGACTGTACAAAGTAGTATTTTTCCTACAATTTGACTTTTTATAGTTGGACAGTGCAAGAAATAGTTTACACTTACAAGTTCTTGAGTAATAAGCTCTAGGTGCAGACCCATGATTTAATCGTGGGTGACTGCTACAGATACTGTTGCCACACAACAGACAAACCGGGACTTTACACCCACAAGATCATAAATGAGTTGTAGCTACAACAACTGTCAGGTGCTGAAAAGGATAGCTGGGCAGATATGAAAAGTAATATTCAATGAGAAGGAAATAACAACCTGAGTCCTTGAGGAAGTGAAGGCTACGTAGACAGCCTATGTTACTAGAAGAGAGTGGTTATTAAAATCATAAGCACTAGAAATCGGTAAGATAAAGCCTCATAAACTTGTATTTTGGGCAATACAAAAAAGATTAGTAATGCATTACGAAATTTACTATTTCAACACTATTGGGATATAGTATCTACGTGAAATTATTTTTAGTGCGTTATCAACACACAAAATTTTATTCTGCTGATGTGGTATGCTGAAATTTGAGTACTGTGAAATGTTAACATTATTAAACATGCAGTTTCTTGTTTCCTAGCTTTTCTTTCTAGAGGAAGTTCCAAAAGGTGCCTAGGAAAGGAAGATGTGCCAATTCCGTAATCCAGAACAACTTGAACTACATAAATTCAGGTTATGTTCCTAAATGCTCATAGGAAGTCTGAGGGACCACACACTTAGAAATGTAGGGAAATAAAAAATTAGAAAGAATGTTGACCTAAATCAACTTATCCCTTATTCATAAGGATTGTATTATGAATCCAGTATATTATTCTACTTCCTCAATTTACTCATATTAAATTGTTCTGTACTAAAATAATTCCGAGAACTTCAACCAGACTTGAAAGATACAGATACTTAGTACAAAAGCCCTGAATCAGCTGGAATATACAGATTTCACTTTCATTCTCTTGTTTTCCTTTTCTGCTCCAATCTCAGTGGACAGAAGAGAGCACTTTCTGGCATTTTTGCCTTGGGTTTTTTGTCCCACTTCTCTGCTCTCTGTGCATTTTACCCGCTACATCAAAAGTTTTCTTTCCTATTTCTTTTCCATTTCTATTTCTAGAAATAGGGTTGGTATCCATTTTACTGTCTCATTACAGGCAGCCCATGTTCTGCATTTCCTTATGAGAAGGAAAGATTGACTGTGTTTTTGATACGAATCTTTACATCACACTTGGCAGTAAATATGCTCTAGGTCACCCAGCAGGTTTGGGTTTCAACTGTGAAATGACTCAGTGTGTTATTCCAGTAAAGATTCTCCATAAATTCTGAAAAAAATATTGTGTTTTAGCCACCTGAGCCTCGTAGTCCTTTCGTAATTAAGTGTAAGAAGTTTAATGCAACACAACTGAATTTAATAATACATTATTTTTCACCTGTCACTACTAAAGGTGAAGTTGGTATGGGAAAGCCTTGCAACCTTGGTTCTGCCTCATTCCCATGTTCATTAGTCAGAAAACTGATTTTAATCTGAACTGCATCTGCAAAAGTTAGAGGTCAATATGCTGTCTATCGGAGAAAAGGGAAAAGGGGGGAATCTTGTTCTAACATCTTTTACAGCCAAAAACTACTTAGTGGCTGACAGGTGAAACAAAGCTAATGGTGTAGGCATGTACACTTAAGATAAGCCAAAGATAATTAATTGGCAGATATGCTCTCCCTTCATTTCTGCTGTAGAGGACACAATGAGATAAAAGAACTGGCACTGTGGATTTCTGACTTTTATGAAATCTTGCTGTAAGTCAATTGTCCTGATTGTGGTTAAACTGGTAAGCCATGGCAGGGGGAGGGGGGGGACATGGGACAAGACAGACACCAGATAGGACAGGGACTTGTTTGTTTTTAAACAGATTAGTTTAAATATTTACTTTGTATGTTTCCATTTTTTGTTACTCATATGAAAACCTTTACATTTTCTGGATGTTCAAAGACCTAAACACTGAAAATCCAGACCACAGTACCTCAGCTTGTGCTCAAATACTTGTGCATTCCAAAACACTTTAGAACTTGGTCGTTGTTGGTTTATCTAGTTCATTGTGAAGAGTCAGGATAATGTCTTAAATATTAAAAATACAATGATCTCCTACCATCATCTGTGGGAATGTTGCTATTGGTTTCAGTTAATACAGGATACAGGAAGAGGCCCTCTATACAATTTTAAACGAGGGGAAAGTGCAAAGTTACAGCAACATTCTGAACATCAGATTTGGACACAGGTAACATCCACACATACGACTATGGAAACCGCTCCTCCCTGCTGCTTTGCCAGTCACCTTTAGACCGTTGCCCCTACAGAACCAGGCAGTGCATCAGCTCACTTGATGCTCAAGAGAATACATTCCAGAAAAAGCAGCTCACGGGCATATCACAAAACTTAACTGATGACTACTGACCTCTTTTTTGGCAAAGATAACAGAAGTGTTATGCATGATAGAGCTGTTAGTGGCCAACAGCTCCTTTTTGGCAAGTCTAAAAGAACCCACAGAAGAGAATTCAACTGTGGGCTGAGCCTACAGTAACTCCACTGGGGTTAATAGGATCCACAAACGAGCAAATCGCAGCAAAATTTGATCTATTCTTTACACATCTGATACTGCTCAGCACACATCTTAATATTTTAAAAATACTAAAAGGTGCAGTAAATTCTTTATTTGCTTTTTAAGCAAAGATACTTTTAGAGACATCTGTGGTGTATCACATTTCTTTGCTAACAGTTCAGTATTGTAGCCCGGCTTCAGAACGATGAAGACTTTCTCAAGAAAGTGCAACTGATCCCTCTCAGACCCTTAACCACATTATCCTGCCTTTTCCAATGTTCACTGACTGTCCTTATCTCTAAATTACTATCAGAGAGCGTGCTGGAAGAAATCCAGAGTTGCTCTTTTCCTTAAGAAAAGTTTTCTGCAGTAACAGCTTAAGTAGAAGACAAACAGAAAGCAGTGTTAGAGGCCTGACCCTGAAGAAGGCCATGTTTGCTCAATACAGTGTATCTAGAAAGAGGTTTAAAATTGCAGTGAAGAATTCATAGTTAAACAAAAAAGTGTACTTTCAATCACAATTCTGTATTGTCCCAAATAATAGGGAAAAACAGTTATTCTCAGAATTCAGCTCGAGACTACCCAATGATAACATTTTCAAGCAACCAGACAATATCCCAGTCATACAAAGTTCAATAAATAGATTACTGCCATGCATTTGACCAACTGTTTGATTGCAAAAGTTTTAATTATGCATTTGTAGATATTTTTGTAAGCCTCCACATGGTTATTACTTTTAACTTTCTCATACTTTTGTTCTATAGTTTGAAACCAGCAACTCTGTTTCTGTAAACAACCTGCAAAGCAAATACAGAAAGCGGCTATACTGGGACTGTTTGCTTTGTACTGTTTGCTGTTCTGCCACTCCCAACTTGCAACACAGAACGTTAACACTCACACAAAAGTGGTTTCAGAACACATCATAAAAATGTATGCCGGCACATAGAAACCCGTGGCCACCATTCAAGAAGGGTCCTTCTCCTCAATTCTGCTTCAGCAGAATCATTAAAACATTTACTAAAGACATCCTTTTAAAATCAGCTGAATTAACATTTCATTGTTTGTTACAAGAGCCAACGCATGCTACATCATTGAAAGAGTCCTGCATTGCCCATAATCAAAAGTTCAGAGATTAGACACTTTATCAAGTTAGCAAGTGAAGGCTCTAAACAAGTGTTTCCTCTTTACAGCACAGTTCCTGCTTCTTTGTTCTGTAGTGATGTTACAATCTTTCATCAGAAATATCACAAACACTTTGATGACAACTTCACTTCTGTAGATCTGAGCAGTGTCATTTCAGTGCTAGCCAAGGAGTGCAAAACTGGTGATGATCTTTCAAAAATTCAGAAATTATTTTCAGGAAAGTACAGAACTTGGACTGATTTTACATTAATTACATTTGATTCTACAGTTTCTCTTTCAAAAGCTCAACTAGAAAATAAATATGCATCTGAGAACTTTTAGTTATATACTTGATCAAAAATCATAAAGTAGAACTAAACTTCACGATGGAACTCATCCAGAAAATTGTTTTAGTTTAGAATTGCTGTTGTAGACTAGGACTCCTCATACCAATATTCTGCTGCAGAAGTACTTCAATGTTTATCTCTGTACTAAAATTCCAGCTACACATTTTCCCATATTTATTTATTATAGAATTATTATTATAAAATACATGCTTTTGAATGCACAGGTAAGAATATATTCACAAAAGTAAAAAAGGTGATTTTGTCAAAACATTATAAGTGTCTGAAGAAATAATTAACCTTAAAGGAATCTAATCCCTTCTATCTAGGAGTTATTTAAGAGTAAAGCNATTTCACTTACCCAATTCTTTAGAAACTGGAGAATCAGCTGATATATCCCCAATCTTTGCAAGGCTATCATAATATGCTCTTCCAGCCACTACCATAGCTGGAGGGGGGTGGGGGTGGATGAGTGGGGAGGNACCCTGAAGTATTTTCCATTTTCATTAACCTAAGATCCTACGAAATTTTGTAATCCAGGGCACACAGTGAGAGGTAAACATGGCAATAAGGAAATCCTGCTATCAGAGAAAGTTACACAAGTCCGCCTGCACCTACTGATTTGTGAAACCAGGTGACAAAGACAGAACATCAGAATATATTAATGAAATTTCAGCCTGTTATTTAGTTCCAACTTTCATGCATATCCAGGAACAATCAGCATCCAATGGGTAGGTTTAGCAGTAAGCCATTGGTCAGGACATAGCAAAATTCTTTGGTATAGATAAAACTGTGGGAAAAAAGCAAATTGCAGTCCCAAACTTATTAGAAATGCCAAGGTCTCTGCCCTGGATTGGCCAGCCAGGTCACTGACCTGAGCATGGCTACTGGCCGTGAGACAATGGACCTACAGCTGCAAAAAGGAGACACGGAGCCCTTCAAAAGCAAATCATCATTTGCTGTTAAGTCAGCTGAAAGAGTAACTTGCTTCAAAATAGCTATGATGAAATACAGTTTGCCAGGTGTGATATGTTTAAAAGAGCACTGAAATGTGAGAGGTTCAACACATCCAACACAGCCACTCGTAAAAATTACCTTTATGGATGACACTGTACCGTCATCATATACTGCAGTGACAAATACGATTTCTTGTCAGAACAATACATTGAAATCTGAGGACCCTATGTATGAACACCAACTTTTCCACTTTAATTTTAGGCCTTAAATGCTAAAACTTCAAAAATTAAGTCTCTAACAGATTATGTCCAGGTTACAGAGATAATCCATTTGGCATTCTTTTCTCAGTTTTCAACATACCACCAGTGTTCCTGAGATTATTATAACTTACATTGTTCAGCAACTTAGTGAGCTTAAATGTTGGAAGAGCTCTGGTTTCTTGGACAGACATGAAGAATTAGCACGGATGTATAAAAGTTCTGCACAGAGTTATTTTGCCACTCCAGAAAAGTGCCTACTTTTATCTCTATCACTGTACTTGGAACACAGATTTCTCTGCTGTCCTAATTACTTTAAACAGTAAAAACCTCAGGTACCAGATGCCCATACAGTTTAAGAAGCCTGAAGGTTTAACATTCCTGACCAAAAAGACAGACCCTACTTAATACTTGGATGGTCATCCTCCCCCACCCTGCCTCAGGACAGGTCTACCCCCTTTTTTTTGTTTTTAGTTTAATTCCAGTTTTACAGGAACCAATAAAATCTTAATACACATCACTGATATTTCAGTTATTCTCAGTTAATCATTTCCTGGTTACAGCCGAGTTAAACAGCAAAGCCAGTTTTGCTGGAACGAACACGGAAACATCGAGATTCAAACTGCGGGGAGGCCAGCAGTGAGGAACAGATTACGTCTGTAGTAGACCTACACCACGCAATGGCTGCCTCGCGTCTTCACGTACCTAGAACTGACCTGCGCTCTACAGAGAAAAGAAATAACAGGGACAAACTGGCAACTTTTTATGGTAAAAGGCAGTGAAAAAGACTTATTGAAGCAAGTTGTCACAGGTTTTTGTAGTGCATTTTTAACCTAAAGCCAAGCTGACTCTCACTGTTGACTTTAGAATACTTTTTTTTAAGAGGAATATAATTGGCAATTGCCAATTATTGTATTTTAGTTCTGTATTTGACAGTTTTTACTAGCAAAGGTGACCCCCGCTTTGGTCACCTAACAGTATGTTCACTGAGAATCCTGAAACTCTTCCAAATGAAAAAAGATTCTTTTTGAGGCTCTGTTGCATTAGACAAAAGTAATTTCTAAGCTGTGTCTCACAGGTGTTCTATATTCAAACTTTCAATTCTACTGGTGCTACTGGTGGAGCAGTATGCCGCCCCTACTCAAAGATTTTATGCCATTCTATCTCTAATGATGTCTCAAGATAGCCCCAAGTCAATTTTCTATCCTAATACAGTTGCTAAAAAAGGAAGAAAACCTGTAATTTCTTCTGTGCTAATCAAGATCTCCACTTGTATAGTCTCCTCACCAGTACTGTGGCTAGTCAACCACTTCTGCAGAAAAGGAGTTTAGATCTTTTGTCCTTGAAAGGTATAAAAATACACCATAAACCTACTAGAAGTTCACATAAGTTTTACGTTCTTTGTCAGCCTACTCTGACTTGTTTGGAAAGCTGCGAAGGATTTGTTTAGCAACAGAGTACTTACTCCTTGTTACAGATATATTTATACCAGCCAGAACTTATGGAGAAAAGATTAACGATTTATCAGAGCTCAAAGATGACTTTAACATAGTTTCTCAACAGTTGTTGCAACATTGTAAACATTTATCAATTTGAAATTAGGCATTCGTGGTAGATATGCTTTATCAGCCAGTCTTAAGAGGCAAACTTGCTAGGACACAGTACTTATCAGCCTCCCCAGTGTTGCTCTGCACAGTTACATTGTGAATTACTGGTGAAAAATTGAATTAAAAGTGAAGAGACACGATGTAATGCGTCAACAGTGAAGTACTTGAAAAGCAGAACCCTCAGCAACTGGTATAAAAATCTTTCAGCTACACACGGACACACTTGTTACTACTTCTGGTACTATATCCTGAAGGTTAGAAATGGGGTAACTACAATGTTAATCCATCAGGTTAGGCACTACTGCTGCAAGTAAGTCAACATTTCCCTATTTTCAGCTGCAGCAAGCTTTGGTTTTATCTTTTTCTCAAGCACGGTGTGAAATTTGCATGAGGAGAGATTTCCATGTCTATTTGGCTATGCACTACTTCTGCAGTATCACATTTCTCAGAGTACTAGATTACAAGCAGGGGAAAGACATGCCACAGGCTCGAATGAGGCAAAATGAGAGAGATTTTACATCGCTTTGATATGGTATCAAGCAGCTCAACAGGTCTACATAGGTGAAACGGAGCAAGCTCTAACAGGTCCTACAATATATGCTCTGGGAATCTAGAGCCCAGCCTCGGAAACCCCTTCTTAGCTAGTTTCTGTGAAGTCAATGATGGAAGTAAGCAGCCACACTGTAAAGAGTGTGAGAGACTGGGGCCTCAGAGTCAAGTTTAGTCATTCCAGCTTTGGCTCCATTACAAAGATATCATCAGGTTTAGTATGGATAGAAAAAAGAAATTGATCCATTCCTGCAACTTTTACTCATTCAAGTTGTTCCTTGACAAGGAACCTAGAGCTACTTAGGAAGTGACGTGCGTAGGTGAGCAGGAACAGATCTAAGAATATGAAATAGCTTTGGAAGATATTTCCAGGGGAAAAGAGAGACCATCTAATTTACATAACTAGTTTTTTCTATTTATACTATTGTTCTAATGTGGGTTATTTATACTTTATGTTCAGTTTATTTTGCAGTAGCTCTCTGCCTAAGTGTTTGGGATGCACCTTCTGCAGGACAGTGAAAAAAACCCAAACACTTNCCCCAACACACACAAAAGGGAAGAAGGTACACATTTGGATGTTTGTACTTTTTTGTTTGGGGGTTTTTCCCCCCTATTTAAACACATCCAAAGTTCAACTTGGAAGTTAAGCTTGTACACAACCCTCATATCTAATATGTATATTTAAATGAAAATTAAACATTCTTTCTAAAGTTAGCACCTAGAAGACTTACCATTAACTGCTTTTTCGTAATTCTTCCCCAGATTTATTAAATTCCTCAGTCCTGGATTGAACTGTTCCATAACATTCTAGTGAAGAGAAAACAAGATCAGTGTTATAACCAAGGCAGTTCAACAGTGGCTGGAAGCATGCATGTCAGCGGCACTTCGGTCTGCTTTTGTGTTCTGCATGTACAGCGTGCACCTGAAAAGTCTGCGGGGGGATGGAAAATAAGAGACTTGGGAGGAAGAGGAGAGCAAAGGCTGGAAGGGAGAAGAAACTGAGCATTTAAGATCAACCAACAGGGAAAAGATAAACCACTTCAATAGGAGTAAAAAGGAATCTGGCTGTTTATGATATGGATGTCAAGTATGTGATCAAAGTTTGCACAGTTCTTTCTTTTATGGTAGGTGATGGTGATATAAGAATGAGAGAAAAACTTTTATCCTCTAATCGTTTTATAAAGTCAGACAATAACATGAACTTTCTGACAATGGTTCAAGGTTTGAGTTCTTCACCCCTGCCCCACACTGAAAAAAATAATGCTACGAGGAAAGGAAAAAAAGAAAATAAATTCACCAGACACCTGATTAGGGGATGACTAAGCACTTTACTCATCTAAGTGACAGGTAGCATTTAGGGAAGTTAGTTGGTTTTTTGGTTTTGCTCTTTTAAGTTTGAAAACACAGCATTTTATTGTGTGAAGCCATAGTTCTTTCAGAAAGAAAATGAAAATTATGACCTTATTTAAACAGAAGGAAAAAAAAAATCCACTGCAGCTGCTTTGGCTGTTAAATACAATTATTGGCTAAAACAACCAAAATCTGAAATCCAGCATCTCCAAGCACGACTACTCTCATACCTAGCAAATTCTGTGAATTGATGAAGTGGTAGAAATTGTGATTGGCAGTTTCGTAGTGCAAGAAAACAGCTACACCATTAAACAGAAAAGCTGCAAGTCTTTGCAAAAAGTAGAAACTAAGTTAAGCCATGCACATTTGAATCTTCCTAAAAGATGGGGGGGAGGATGGGGGTGTGAAGAGGAGAAAAAGCTTTTGCCCACTCCAAAAAGGAGAGACCCACAAATCTTGAGCTGTCCCTACTCATAGTGAAGCTTTAGTTTCCCCTCTTTCTGGTTAAAGACAATAAACCTTCCCCCGCCAATATTCCAAAATTACTTTTATCTTATTATGAGCACTGGAAAAAAGAAAGCTGACAGGCTGCTATAAACTTAGTAGTTATTCACTCCCCAGCATCATGCCGTTTAAGATGTCTCAAACACATGCAGCATAAATAGCAGTATTCCAAAATACTGGATGTTGCAATTAACTTTTGAACAATGCTAGTTTGAAACAGAGCCCTCTGAGCTTCACTTATGTGATGGCTTCTTGGTTTCTTCAGGTAGAATCACTACCCAAATTAAAGACATGACATGTTTGTTTAACAAAACCCCCTTTGTAGGCATGTAAATATCTACCTCTGAACAAGTATTCTAGAATTTGCCATGTTTGCCTGCTCATTCAAGTAACCACAATGTTCTAATCCTCTCTCTTCCCTCTTCAATACAAAATACAATTTCATACAGCACCAGCTGCTAACTCTAAGGAACAACTTGGTAATGAGTATTTTCTTTTAAAAATTAATTCAGTACAAGCCCTATATTTCCATAGCGGAGAACCCTAGAAGTTTTTGCAGATTCTAGACCACCTTTTCCTCAGAATCTTCCTAACAAAACTATAGTTGTGACATTACTCTGTAAAATTTTATCATCGTGAAAGGAAGATCATGAGATACCTGAAGACATCGTTCTGTTTCTTACTATTTTTATGACAATATTTTTATGACACAACTCACATCCTTCTAGATACTGCTCACACAGCAAAACTTTCAAGTTCAAGGAATTCAAAACAGACACTTTCTGTTGACAAGAAACACAAAACAAGTGACATAGTATCAAGCTTTTGTCTGCTATACTACTAACAGAATGGAAGTATTTATATTTAGTAAATACATGGACCCAGAAAGAACACAAACACTATCACATTTGTCTTATTTTTCAGGCAAGGTCATTCAGACAGAATTTTATTATTATTTTTCAAATATAGTGCTACACCTGAACTCCAGTCAATTTAAAAAGTGAAGAAAATAATGAACTCCAGATTTCATCAATAATACTTTAAAAGTCATATTGAGTAAAAGGTATTTAAAAAAATCATAAAACTATTAGGTTCTAATACTGGTATAGAGCGTACCAGGTCAAAAGCAGACACAGAACAATATCTAGCTCCACTGCGTTTATTCGTACAAATTAAATGCAGCTGGAATTGTTTTCTGCTCTCTGCCATTAAACTCTTACCCACCCAAACATGATCGTTGCAAACAAATTACCTCCTGTCCCACAGCCCTTGATTTGTGTTAGCTCACAAAGCACATCCAGAAATCATTTGGCAAACTGCCTTTCAGGTTGGGCCAACAATGCCAAGGGCTACTCTAACAACTTAACTATGGATTTTCAAGCTTTAGTGTCTGGGAACATCCCTCCTCCCGCCCCAGCTCTTTAATTTACTACTCTAAATGCTGCTGCTGCGCCTCTGGTGCCCTCCCCATAGCCGAGGCAGTGCGACAGGGAGGCTTTTGTTCCAAGTAGCAAGTTGTCTCTTCCTATTCCAAGTTTTTGCCACTTTTTCCCAGCAGTGTACTAAAGATGATGTCTGTTGGCTTATGAGGAGTCAGTGAATCATAGGAAAAAAACAGGTGAATTGGAGGACTGTGTTAGGATACAGAGCCCTGTATTCCAAGTGTATGGGGGAGAAGAAAGATGTACCTGACATAGAAATAGCGTGCATGGCAGGCAAGAATCCCAATGTCACCTTGAATTGCCACCCTATACTGGAAATAGTTTTTCCTCAAAAGACAGATCCTGTCCCTGCTTACCCTGTGCCTTGCAAAAACCCTTACTGCCACCTACTCAAAAACTCTAATGGCAACGCGAAAATTATTGGTCTCGAAATACTGATTTTTGGAATGACCCTCTTAAGGATTCAGGCATTCAGATTCCAGTTCACTTGACATCTTCTAATTCAGATTGCAAACAGAAAACAGTTGTTGCACCTGTGTCATTAGCTGTTTTCAGTTAGGAGGAAGGCAACAAAACCCAGCAAAAATGCCCTCAGCAGCTCCCCCTTCTGAAGGCAGACCCCCCACCTCGCTCTTTTCACTCGCCCGCTTGGTAAGAGCGGGTATTTGCGTACCGCAGACACAGACCCCGCTGGGGAAACACAACAGGTCCACTGACACAGAGAACTCTGCGCCAGAGCTCCAGTACACCACATCTGCTTGACATACAAGTAAAACTGCTGGGAAAGAGGAAGAAATAATGTATAGCTCAGTGCCTTGGGTAGCTGGAAGGCGTACAACTCATGGGTCTTCTTTCCATCGGATCAAGCAGTCTCTGACGGTTTTCAGTCTTCGTGCTGCCACAGCGGCTGATTGTTAGCAGAAGTGCCTGCACCAATCCCTAGACATCAACGCCCAAGAAGCAGCAAAAACCTTTGCAATGGAAATTCCCCTTTGGAATTTGCTTGGTTTAACAGAGGGTATGGTTAGCTGATCCTCACAGCACTGTGCGAGGCTCATCTACTTTCCTACTAACAATCGGTGTTTGACAGAAAGACTTGGCTCTCCCCACCCCAGATGAACCAATGAAATAATTCTTACACTATTTTCCTGAAAGCAAACAAAAGTCTGGCCGTGCTTCCAGTGCTTGTTTCATACAGTTAAAGTACCACCCAGGAAGAAATATCGCGAGCACTTTTTCAAAGAGGGAAACTGTCACTGGCAACTCCCTCTTCAGCATCAGGTATAAATTTGATATTGCCAAGACATTTCAGATCAGTTAAAGTAATTGTAATATTTTGTTCAGCTTCAGAAGTTACGGGGTGGGGGGGAGGGGGGGAAAGCCACTCGGAAATCATTTTGTATAGCTATTTATTTTCAGGTGATGTCTTAGACTTCTATAGCTTCTCTTACTTGCACTTTAAGGAAAAGGTCATGAATATGAGCAGGACCGAACACTAGTGCAAAAAATCACAAGCCAGACATTAAAGCCAGATCTCAAAACTTCTAAAAAAGCAGACAGAGGAACAAAAAAAGAATTTCTGATCAAGGGAACCACTAATTTAAAAATGTCAAAAGTCTCAGAAAGTATCACAATCTTTTTATCTCCCATGCTGTACAAAGACATGGGAATAAAACTTTTGTCTTAATCCAAATAGACATCCCACAGTAAGAAAAAAGCTGGGAAAGACAAAGTAGTTCACAACTCATCATCTGCCTGCAGTGAGGAACACAAACTAGGCCTCCTAATTGTCAATCTAGTGTCCTATATTCTAGTGACACACTACCTCTCATGAACAGAATAATTAACTAGAAGAGAAAGGAGGCACATGATCAGATCCTACAGCTTTCTATTATTTAGGATGAGTGGAAATAAAGGGAAACACTTTCAAAATAGGCAACTGGAAACATCTTTTTATGCAGAGAAATCTAGGGTTGGCAAAAGTGACCTTCCAAGAAAAAGCGTAAGAAAAGCCTATTCAAGTCATTAAATCCTCCTCTAATCCAGTATGAAAGTTGCTACCTGCCTTCCACCACATGAAACCCGTGTGCGTTAACCAGCCTGCCAGCAAGGAGCTGACTGAAGAGGAACAAGCCTTGTATTTCCACTTGTTGTGTGCAGGTATTCTATCTTCTGCAGTTCCCGATAGTCATATAAACAACGTTAATCTTCAAAACAAATGACAGCCATTGTAGAAGTGCCTTCCTGTAAACGCTCAACTTTGCTTTTTACTTAAAGACACACCTTGCAGAACAATAGCTCAGCAGGTATGAGTACAACTAAACAATGCATAGACTCCCTGTCATTTCAAGCTTACATCCTGCAGGCACTTTTGCAAGAGTGGATAACAATGTATTTGGGTGGAAATGTGAAATTATAAAACTAGCACAGAAAAGTAGATCTTGACGTCTGACATGACTCATTACCATCACTATAGCTATTCACAGCTAACCTTTGTATAGCTACTAATAATTTACTTTGGATTGTTATTCCTCAATTTGGAAAACAGTAAAATTAAGTTTGTGTAAAAAGTCTTTAGTGTTGCTACACTATGTCTGAGAACCCACTTGAGAAGATTGGAAAAGCTGCATAGAAAGAAAATCATACAGTGCTCTACTGTACTTGAAGCAATTTGTACGTTACTGCACTTCATGTCCTCCTGTAGCTTTTGAAATCCACAACGCAGTTTTCAGAAGGGCACGATTAAGCCCTAAACACATCTCACGTTAACCTATCTCAGCTGTAAGTTAGATTAATACTGGTTTAAAACAGGTTTAACAGAATGGAAAAAAGAAATTGGGATGCCAGTGTTATTCAGAAAGACTAATTCTTATGACTACTTATTAGTCAGCTTAATGGAACATTTCTTGTTTAAGAGAAACATTAATACGTCATCCATCAATGCGTTTCAAATACAAACTTTTTCAGGTTATGAACACGTGACCCAGGACAGATGCTAAGTAGGCATAACTCTAGGTAAGGTCAAAATAGATAATTTGCACTAAGATAGAACTGGACTTTATACACACACAAACTCCCAAAGGCTTCTCTTCCACCAAATTAGATTTATATTTCACTGATGCAAAACAACAGCCTTACTGCAGCATGTGCTAGGAGTGGTGGAGGTGAATTTTAATTTTGGTACACCAGTCTGGTAGTTTAATCTAATTGCAAGTCTTTTTAAAATACAGCAACATGGAATTTAGGGCTTTAAACTGAATTTATCAGATATATTTCCATGAGAAAACAATAAGCCTACCAAAATAGTTCTACACGCCCCTTGGGAGAACACATGCCCCCTGGGAGAACGCAGCACTCCATTGAACAAAGCTGCGGGTTTATATTAGACTTTGGCTGATAATTAAAATTTCTGGGTAAGATTGACTTGAATACAGAGAAATATGTCTTTAAAATCTGAGATTCCCAACAGCAGTGAATTACAGCTATCACACTATTATCAAGCGCTGCAGAAACCTCAAGCCCCAGGAGCAATCTGTGAGCCGCCCGCCCAGCCCTCAGCCCATCCAGACAGGACAGGTCCCCAACGCGGTACTTTCCTGTTTTGTCCCCTTTCCCCTGCACTGTGTCTATTGCAGCTGGGTGCCAAACAGCCTTTCCCCCCTCCGCAGCAGATTACATAAAGCTGCCCCAGCTGGGGTGACGCACCAGCTCGTCACAGGTTTCTGGGATTACCGACAGAGGCAGTCGGGGTGTGAGGGGGGGGCGTTCAGCGTCCCCTCAGAGCGCATCACATCACTGCGGCCGGGCGCCAGGGCAGGGCCGTGTCACACCAGTGAACCCCTCGCCGCCCTTGTCCCTCTGTAGCCACAGGCTCCCACACCCTTGGGCTTCATTTTGCATGTGCCATTCCTATCATGCATCAAAGTGATTCTGCAGGTATTACATAAAAAGTAAATGTCAGCCTTGATTTTTGTGTGTACACACATGCACATATTTGTGGATTATATTGTTTATTTAGTCAGGTTACCTAAAAAACACTGAGGTATTCACTTTCCGATGTTGTTGCCAACAAAAAGGATGAATAAGATAAAAATACAAGGGCATTACTTAGCTGCCTGATGACTTCTGTAAGTATACTTTGAAGCTTTGTATAACAGGGGTTACTATGCATTTAATAAATCCATTGGATTAGCACAGTAAGAAAATAAAAAAAAAAAGGAAAACATACTAGCAAGGCATTCAATTTAATTTTCTATTATTTTTCCAGCTCTCAAAAGTTTTGTTTTTTTGTTTTTTTGGTTTTTTTTTTTGAGAAGTCAAAACCCTGCGTTTGGTCCTGCGGCACACAGATGCCATCACTACGCTACACCAAATTGGTTTCCCCAGCCCAAGCCTTTCTTCCTATTCGCAGGAGAAACACAAGCACTGCTCCCGATGGTACCACGACCAGCGGGGTGTTGGTAGGATGGCACACGGCAGGAGCAGAGGTTGCGTGAGCACTGCCAAACAGAGCACAGCACGCTGGCCAGGCCAACTGAAGCCAGCACAAAGAGGTGCTCGTTTGTTTTAGAGGAGCGCGCTGTGATTACAGCTGCGGCAAACACCGAATACGCAGGCTAGTGCTCTCTGTCCCTACAAAGTAAAGAACTACTTTTTTAAAGATTTTAACTTTGCTATAGAAATGGCTGTTTTAAAGTAGATCCAGAATCCATCCTCCATCTGAAGCAGCCTTTATACCTTATCTGGATAAAGTTTCAATTTGTAATGAGGGCAGGGCAGGAAGGTTTCCAGGCCTGTGAGTACTAGCTATGTGATGCAACATACCAGACCTCCCAAAATACCCACACAGAAGACATTTCATCACACTGTCAACATTAATTTCATATTACTGTGTTTTGCTGGTTGTTTCAGTCTTAAGTATCCCTTTGAATTAGTTTAAAAAAAAAACAGAATGGTAAACTTTCCCCGTAAATAAGTATTGAATAACAGGGAAGGTGTTTATTTAGAGGTCTGTCCTTCCTTTAAAGCCTATTTTATATCATATCCGTTAAAACACACATGCTATTCTCTTCCCTCTCCTCTGTAAAACTGTTTTAGCTACATTCTGGAAGTCATCAGAGAGGGTAGGACATTCCTTTGTTGGCACAGCCCTGAACAGTCAACTTCCCAGGTTTCTCTTCTGCGGGCCTGTATTTACAGACTGCTCTTCTGAGAAAAAGGAATTTATGTTTGCTTATGACCTTGCCGTGAACGTAACAGATATCAAAAAGCACCAGACCGTTTACGATGACCTGCACCGCTCTAGAGGACAAAATTTACAGCCAAGTAATCTCATTTTTTCAGTAGTTTTGCATGTATTTGATAGCCAAGTCCAAAGAAAGCAAACAGCAAATATAACGTGACACCAATATAACTGGACTACTTGAAGGAGTAAACTTGACTTAAGTGTGTTGGAGGACAACAAAACTAACAGCAAAATACTCCAGTAAGTGTTTTTAGAGACCTTTAAATGATAACATCTTCAGAAATATGAAAACATTTGCTAGTAAAACAGTAAAATTTAGTAAACAGTAAAATAGAACAGTCCCCCAGAAAGCTTTCCTTTGGGAAGGTATTGCAGCTGCGTTCATTTGCATGATTAAATGCATTTGCAGATTTAAGTGCTTTCTCCAGTACACCACACCACACCGCCCAGAATGCAGGTTACGGGTCCAGCGCTGCCGTTGCTACTCAGCCGAAAGCGGGATTTTTCGGGGGGTTTTGCCCCATTAGAACGGGTGCGGTTTGGACGGGCTGAGTTTGGAGACAGAAAAAGCTAAAAACGAGCGCCTAGTGCCCATGTGCAAAGTGCTTTTTAATTCCAGAAGCGACGAGGCGCTCGGGAAAGCTGAAGCGCCCCGAGGAAGGCGGGTCGCCCCGGGGGGCAGCGCGGGGCAGGGGCGGGCGGGCCGCGGCCCGCAGGGGGGCTCAGCGCGGGGCCCTCCGGAGC
>VZSF01011137.1:152753-204963 GCA_013398295.1 Chionis minor
GGCAGGAGTGGCCCGGCGGGCGGGGTCGGGTCTCCTCTCCTCGCCTCGCCTCCGCGGGGAGCGCGGGCGGCCCTACCCCCGCCGCCCCTACCTGCGCCGCCGGCCTCCCCCCGCCGCGGGAGCCGCCTCGGGCCTCCCTCCGGCGGTCGCGGCCGAAGCGCAGCCCGGGCCCCGCGGAGGCCTCTTCAGGAGGCAGCTCTGCTGCGGGCGCCCCGCGAAGTCGGAGGTAAACTCTTCCTCCCAGCAATTAAGTGAGGGTTCTGTAAGAATTAATTGGTCTTGTCAGAATTAATTAGCGTGGCCCGAGCCGCGCCAGCGAGGCAGGGGACGGTCCCCGCCGGAGGGGGAGGCGCGGGGCCTCAGCCGGGGACAAGCGCGTCTTTCTCCCGGTCCCGGTCCGGGGCGCCGCCCGAGGCTGGTGCCGCGCGCTGAACCGTTCCGTTTCTTTTAAATATAGAGCTCTAAACCGGTGTCCCCTCCCCTCCCCAAAGGGCTCCCGAGGCCTCGGGCAGGACGGGGGTGTGAGGAAGCCGGGGGAAGCTGTACGGTTTTTGTGGACCACAAACTGTCGAGGGGTTGTGAGATTAATTTAAAGTATGCTAGTTGGAATATCTTTCTGATAACGTAATACCGGCACTATCTTGAAGGTGAAGGGTGTTTAAAACTGAGCCGCAGTGCTCAGTACGGAGCGCCTGAGGCGCGATGGCGTCCTTGCAGCTGGACATCCTTCCCCTGGTCGCTGTCTCTCCTCTGTTTCCCCCATTTATTGCAGCCATAAAGTCACAGCAGGCGCGCAACAAAAACTGGACTTGGAACAGAACACTAGATGTTGGACTCTGGCGTGGGAGGAGGTTGTTATCAGCTTTTGAGAGCTGTAAAAATGTTTTCATTCAAGCACGTGAAGGTGTTTATACCCTCAGAGCTACAATTTACCTTCTGGGAAAAAAGTGGGCACTTGGAGCGTTATCTTGGCAGCGAAAACGCTGGGCAGAGAGGGAGTTTTATGAGAGTTCATACTCCCGGGTGAAGTCTTTGCAGACTTCTGGTATTTATGGTATTAATTGCCTTTCTGTAACAATCCAGTTTATAATGTTACGCTATAGGTATAGTGAACTGGTTTAGGCCCGAGTCTGCAGTTTACGTTCTCACCAAGCAGCGTTAGCTCGTATGAACAGTCCTCTCAAACCTAACGGGGCTGCTTGCCTGAGCATGGAATGAAGAATCGCACTGTTAATTCCCAGGTCTTTTGTCTAAAGAGTTTTTTACAGCTTCGGAAAGAGACTGTGCCTGGGTACCAGTGCTTTTGTGGTTTTGTGTTGGTAGTGCTGCTGGTGTGTGTGCTAATGTGTGAAAAAGGTGTTCCTCCCTAACAGGCTGCCACTCAAATTTGAGGGAGCGGGTACCCAAAGGAAGATCTAGAAAAGGACTTCTCCTTTCCTGGCTCCTGCTATAAGAGCCGGGAATGTATTCTATAGCAGGGAGTGTATTATTCCTGTTAGGGGCAAAGCATTTGTCTTACTTCCTCTGAACATTCCGGAGCTCTGGGAGCTCACCTGGGATTCAGTGTGTTTGTTCCCAGTTAGCATGCTAAGTTCAGCCATAGTAAATGGCAATGTAAGTGTTAATGATATATGCATATCAGAAAGAAATTAGAAGGATAATTAATGTAGGCAGAATGGTTTAAACATATTATGATACTTAACATATTGTGGCGATGCTCAACATTTCAGAATATAAATTTCTAAAAGTCTTTTTACTTTATAAGATGATGCAAATATTTTGAAGGTCTACTGAACTTGATATTCTTCTGTGTTCTTGACCTTTGGTATTAGTTTCTGCGGTCTTCATGTATGTACCATTTTTAGAATTTTTACGTAATCTTTTCCAAGATTTTAGTGCTGTAGGCTATTAAAAAAAAGGAAAATAAAGATTGAAATTAATAATACAATGATGAAGTAGTGGAGGGGAAAAAAAGAAAACAAGAAAAAGCACTTTTTAAGGAATACCTAAGTGTGAAAGAAGCTGGGAAGAACATTTAATTCCATGTTGGCCAAAGGCACAGTCACATCAATTTGCCAGCAGAGCTGCTGTTGAGGGACTGACTCAGAATAAGTGCTTATCTTTACTCCGTGAGGAAGGCCAGTTCTCCTTTGCAGCATTTAAGCTTTGGAACATGAGTAGCAATGACAAAACTTTCCCCATGCATTGGCAGCTCTATAGAATTGAAATTGTAATGGGAAAATGGTAGTATTGATAAATCTTTTGAAAAAGCATATACTCAGAAATATTCTTCTGAGTGAATATATGCATTTCTTTAAAATCAGTAATATTTTTATGTATGATTGTTTTCCGTAAGTGTCCTATTTGCATGTCAGTGGCATATTCAAATATGCTTTGGAAATGATTTAAGCATGCTGTAATGACCCATTAATGTCAGCTCATCATTAGATCTTTAACATGTGTTTTAAATAGCTTAATATGACTGTAACTAATTGCGTAAATTGTGGCTAAGCAGCAATCGCATATGCATGATATAGCCAGCTGTGGCCTATTTCATTCCCTGGGGTCATTAGCAGATGTTTAACTCAATTAAGAAAAAAAAAATTGTACACAGCGTGTTATTTAGTGATATCAAACAACATTTAGAGTCAGAATAAAATTGTTTGAACAGGAAATTAAAGTGACTCTACCAGCTTGTTTTTCTGATTGACACTTTTTTTCTGTTCTCTGTTGACCGTTATAAGGAATTTTTCAAGTATTTTAATCCCCTTCAAGCTGACAGTGCAAAACCACACTAAAGCTCCCACAAAGTGTCATTTGAAAGTAGTATATAAAACTTTGGAAGGCTTACTGAACCTTTTGGTCTGATTCAGCTCTGGTTAGTTAAATGGATTTACTCCATTTTTAACGTGATGCAAGAAAGCACAAAGTCATTTTGTTCCTTGTTGTTCCTTGTCCCGAGCTGGTTTCAAAGCAAATGAGCTGGAACTCAGACCCGCAGGTCAGTTCAATACTGAGCTCTCTGATCAAGGAAGGCACTTAATCAAATGCTTAATTTAAACATGTAATTAATTCACTGTACTTGGGGTGGGGTGGTGGAAGTCGAGGAGGTGCAAAATGCTTTTTATGAACTCTTTTTTCTCCAGACTAAGAATGGGATGATGGGTTATCTTGGAGACGAATGCTTTGGATGTTTGTGTTTTGTATCTCAATTGTCTCGTGTTGCAAATTATTTTGGCAATATAATAAGATGGATTATAATCTGTTTTCATCATTGTGGTTTATTTTTTGAGACTAGAAAGAATGTACGATATGGAAAAATGCTTTTTTTTTTTTTTTGAGATTGCCTAGTATTTAGACAAAATTTAGCATTCAGGGGAATCTAATAGGCAGTACCCTTAACAATCCCATTTTCTGCTGCTAATTGAAATATTTAATTCAGAACTGTTATACCCGCCGATTTTGTGACTGCTCATTTCTTGCTGAAAGTAGATATGCCTACTTTAATTAATATGCCGTGGCCACTAGATGGCATGCAAGCGATGTATGATGGAACAAAATAAACTTGCATAATCTTTATGCTCAATGCTTTCTCAAAGTGCTTTATAATGGAACGAGATAGATATTAGTGGTAAGCAAATGGAACGGCCTTTATATTGCTCATACCCAGCCTTGGATTTTTGTCTCAAGAGTGTAAGTGCTGTTAGGAGGTGCACGTTACCGAAACCTAAACGCGCCTTGGGATCTCTAAGTTTGTTTTGGAAGTCAGCGCTAGTCGCAAGCCAACATCCTGGTGAAACTCTTGCTGTCAACTCCTAATCCATTTAGGTTCCAGGGTTTTATGCCGCAACTCATGCCAAAAACACAGTATTTTAAATAACTACATATTTGTTATTCTCCCTTTTGTAATTTGTCATCTGGGGATTAGCTAACAACAGGTGTACTCTGTTCCAAATGGATAAACTGGTTTTGCCTGAGGCTGCGGGTAGAGTCCCGCAGGAACACCCACAGCACCTGGCACTGCTGATGTTAGTAGCGTGAGCAGATTGCGGATCACAACCCACGTAGGGATGACCAGTTCTGTACAGGGTAGAAGGTAAAGACCTCGACTGGGATGTGACGCTGTTCCTGGGCTGGGCATGAAACGTGCACCAGGTGGCAAGTAGCATTTCTGTGGGCATCTTCAAAGAACTCAAACATAAAGTCTGATGTTGTCCTCACCGCCTCCTTTTCACAGCTAGAAAAAATAGAACAAGAAGATAATACTGGTAGTTTGATTGTACTTCAAAATTGGCAAAAATCCTATAACTCTATTTCCATGTTGAAAATAAACTTGTAGCTCGTTAAACCCCTTGTTTTATGCAGCCTTACTGCGATAGGGAATTGCTAGAAAAATGTTTTGAGAAGATTGTATTAATAATAAACAATTCAAAGAAAATACCATTGCATTCTTCCCGTAACTTATAGTTTAGTTGAGAACATTTTTTAGAAGCTGTACTGATACCAAAAAGTAATTTTTTTTTTTTTTTTTTGGTAATAAGAATATGATGATTGCAAAACCATAGGTGGCTATTTTTGGATTGACCCATACTGAAGTTTCTTTGTATGGACTCCGTACGAGCCTGCCATCTCCTCTTATGTTCGGGGCGGCCGCCGCAGTAGAAGGTGACGCCGCTGTGCCTGCCCACTCCCTGCTCCGAGACACCCACGGGCGAGCGGCAGCGCTAGCAGGGCTGCCTAGAAAACGTAGAGGCAGGGAGGGCTGGTGCTCGGCAACACCAGTCTCGGGAGCCATCCGTGCAGGCTGCGGTGGGTATTTATAATCGTCGCAGGCGCATGTGCACGGCGTGTCTCCAGAGCAGGAGCTGGCAGTGGCCACCGCTGCTGGAGGTGGTGCCTCTGGCTGGTGGTGCCGGAGAGGGGCGGTGGTTGGAGGCAGCGGGCTCTTCTGCAGAGGTGGGAAGATGAGGGTTAGATCAGACCCACAAAGGCAGCCTTGGAGAGTTTGATGGAGAGGATGATTAACCTGGCTGGCTGAAAGGTGGTAACTCCAGGGTCAAACTACAGGACTTGCAGCCACACTGAGATTAGGACAACAGCATGTTTAGGGAAGTTAGAGTGATTACGGGTGGCTTTTTAGCTCCTGATTAACCGTCTTCATTGAAGTCAGTGCAGTTCCTATGGATGTGCTGGGAGAGTTTGGCTTGATGTTCATCATTTCTGATCAGCTTTCTCATTTGAAGATAAAAAATGTGGGCTATATCACAAGGCAGGATTCCTCGCCTCAAGGCAAAGTGGTGCAGGATGGCTCAACTCCACCCGGTTCTCGGTGGGTTTGCTCTAGGCCGTACTGACTGCATCCCTGCCAGCTAACGCTTGGTTTGGGTCACCGCTGGGTTCCACCCGTGGGGCCGTAAACCCTCAACCATTCCTTTGGTTTACGTTTTTCAGCTGAAAATGCCTGAGCTAGTGTGAGGGCTGTGTTGCAGCTTGCCTGAGTAACGTGTGCCTGGCAGGAGGAGACTGCAGTGCGTGGTGCCCCCGGGGCTCGGCACAGCGGGTGGGAGAGTGAGGGCAGCACCCAGCTCCGCAGCTGTCCAGCTGTGTGCTGAGTGGAGGCACCTAAATCCAATATGGTTGTATGTGTTTGGCCTTTAAAGTGGGTCTTTGCAATAAGTTTTTCTCGGGGTGCAGCTCAAATTTCATTTTAAAGGTAACTGCGCAGCAAAAGAGATCCTGGATGTAAAGTAACACGTGTTAGGTAGACGATCAGGGGCCTGGGATCTAGGAGTGAACTGAGGGGCTTATTTGTCATCCTCGCCTGATACGTGAGGCTTCTGGTAACTGTGCGGTGCAGCACTGACTTCCAGCAGGGTTCTGAGGCATAATTCTTCCATAACATTAAGCCAGTGAATCATTAGCTTTATAGATAACTTATTAGGTAAGAATTGTTTGTGTTGTGCTACAAGACCGGCATTACAGCTGCTCAGTTGTATGGCTTCTGAGGAAGAAGCATTTTACTATTTCTTTTGTCCTCTCTGCCTAAGGACAATAGTTTCAGGGATTCCTTGGGATCCCTTGGAGCTCACTCTGTCCTGGAACCAGAGAACGTCGTGTGTGGGTGCAGGAGATGAATGGACTTGCTTCTATGCTGCTTATTACTGCCGCTCCACCCTACGATTCACTGAAGCGAGTGTCGAGATTCTTATTAACTTTGTGGGTTTGTAAATGGATGACATGTTAAATTTTGAAGTTATTTTTCATACAGAAAGCCTGTACAATGCTGCTTGTCCAAAGTAGGAAAGAAGGCAAGTGTAGGTCTTCTTTTGACCAATCTTGTTTGAGATTCACGTGTCTCTTAAATTTAGAACAAAATTTTGGTTGAATGAGAATAAATGGAAGTTTTCGATTTATTTCACTGAAGACCAACTTTCATTTTTATTCTCTTGACTTGTGTTAAACTTCGAGTAATGTGAACTTTTAAGAGAGAGAGCAGCTCCTCAGAAACTCTTACACTGATAGGAGTTGTGAAAAATAATTTGATACTATTTCCTCCTTATTTGACTCTTATAATATCAGGAGATAAACTGTTGTACGTGTGACATTTTTATTGCCTGCTCTTCATCAATCAGTTGTGCTGTGTGTGGAGATAGAATTTCTTTGAAAAGCTGATTTTCATTAATATCAAGGAATATACATATTTGCAGCTAAAGCCTTATATAAAGTTTTATATCTCTGCCCACATTGTTACTATTGTAATACTGCTTAGCAACTAAAAGTAAATCAAAAGAACAACAATGAAAAAAAATTCAACGCTCCTCTTTATGATAGAGAGAAGGTCCTAAGCCCTTCAAAATTCAGATATCTGTTTGGTTTTGAAATTCCCAGAAGTTCAGGGATCTGACATTGATTTTATACTTTTAAGTGTGAAAAGTCATCAGAGTGACCTGGTTCTGGTTTTGGGTCTTCTGTACATAGTGTTTACAGACCAAGACACAAGGATGAGACTAAAGTATTACCATATATAGTAATGAATTAAAAAAAGACAATTATGATTGTCCCCTTTTTTGGAATACCCAGAGAAGATGTCATGTTTTACGGGGAGCTTATTCCAGATCAGTATACTAAGTCCACTCCTCCCCCAGCTGACAGAACAGATGGTACATCTATCTCCTACAATTTCTGAATCCGTCAAAATCCACACTGTGAGGAACTGGGGACAGGTCTTTCGAGAAGTCCTATACCTCTAGTCCATTTTAATTCTCAACTTCATGGCTAACACTTCAAGTATTAACCTGTTTTGTTGACTTTTCTGGGTATTTCTAAAGGATGAGGCAGTGTGTGGAATTAATACTGCTGATGAAAATATCAATCCAAGTAGTGCTTCTTCAGCAGTGCAGGGAAATGTACAGGAGAGAGAGTACCTACACCCTTTTTCCCCCAGACTTTATTATATAAGCCCATGCTCTCTTGGCAGCAGAAGGCTACACTGTGAGAGCTGTGTTCTGGGGAGTGTGACCAGTCGAGGTCTGTCTGTATCCTGTGGGTGGCTCTTTAGGCAAAAAAGGATATTGCAAATTATAAAGGTAAGAGAAGAGCTGTAACAGTGCAGCAATGACAACATTACAAGGAGTGCTAAGGGGAGGGTTGAAATCTGGGTTTGTTATGGTGGGCTACGTATTCATATCGGAATAATGCTTGTAAAAAGAATAAAAGCATCCTTGACAGTCAAGGACCAAAACCTATACTCAGGAAAAACAAAAAGGTGAAAGATAGGCAGCATTGTAGCAAACAGACAAGGAGATCTTGAACACCTTCATTAGCAGCAACAACGAAACTAATTACTGGAATACGTGCAGGCAAGGAGGGGGAAAAGGATAGTTAATTTCTTTTGATTTTCTTTCCTTGTGGGGAATTTTCCAAGACTTCAGGAGAACTATGGCGACTACCTAGCATCACGTCAGGAATGACGTCAAAATGACCGAGTTGAATGGGCTGTGTAATTGGGAATTTAAAACCACGCATTGCTTACATTGATGGATAACTTTTTAGAGAAATGAACATTTTGTTATGGTGATTCACCAGCTAGCAGCTGGATATTTTTCCCAAAATATTCAGAAATATTCAGCTTGTTAAGTGCAGCTGACTGTCTGTGCTGTTTGGGTAATGTTAATGGGTTAATGTAAAAATGTCTAATATTTTGTTAGCTCTTAGTTTCTAGACAATGTGGGGCAAAATCACATCTCGTCTTCAGCAGCAGTCAAAGTGGTTGAAAACGTAGACAAAGTGGCCAGGTAAGAATTCCACTTACATAGGAGGAATCCCTTGATAACAGACAACCACCACAGCAGCTTAATGTAAACGTTTCTCCAGTGTCCAATCTGTTGAAATTCCTGAGCAAAACAGCAAAACAGAACTTTGTTTCTGCTTCTGAGTTAGTCTCAGCCATGGGCTCAATCCACCAAGAAAGTGGGTAGGAGCGTATGAATTAGGGCAACACTGTAGCTTGGATTCTGTTTGATGTCAATGCTGGTGTGACTCACGCTGTGCGCTGGGTTTTACCACAGCTGCCAGGGGGGATTGAGGTCTGCAGCTGGAGCTCCCTGGCTGCCGCCCAGCCTGTAGGATCAGGTACACTCCAAATTCTGGGCTCCAGCTTTGTTGCCAGTTTTGAGTCAGTCTCTCATTCTCTGCCTTTAATTTTCAGTTTCTGCTGCCCCACCTACAGGTACTATTTACCAATATAATAACATGAAAATATTGTATAAAATGAACGACACACAGAAGCTAACAGAAGTGCTGTTCCCCTTTTTCAGAGCTCTAACATTATGTTTCCTTTCTCCTTGCCTTTCCTGCTCATTTTATGGCTCTTGCCCATTCCAGTTTCTCTCTGCAGCCATTGATTACAGATATAATACTTCCCATATCAAATTCAGAGCTATAAAAATAGGCCACAGCACAGAAAATATTTTAGAGAGGGGCTGGTTTAGTAGAGTTAGTGAGGTTATGTGTTGGAGAACAGTGACATATTAATTTATTTATCTGTAGGGAACTGTTGGTGAAGGTTCTTGTTTATACCCTGTCATTCTTCTACTGATTCATTCTCACCTGTTTTCCAAGATTGTAGTGACCATGTAGAAATAAAGTGTGACCTAAATAGCTCAAATTCATTAGAACGTGATTATGGTGACGGAAGAGGGCTAGCAGATATATTTTAAATGATAATGTAACATAGGCAGCTCGTTATGAATGTGTGGAAATTTGAGTTACATTTTTATGAAGTTAAAGCAGCTAGGTCTCCAGGATAATTGTGTACCTGCTGTACAGACAGCGATGTGAAACAAGCTGGAAGCGGCATCCTTCCCACTACTTCCTCCTGCTTTTATTGATTTAAGTGAGGCTCTTGGGTATCTGATCCTATCTTGATGCCTGAAGATTTATTCGCATAACTCCCCATGCATCAGCATGATACTTTACCACTTGCTCTCTAGAGAAAATAATTAAGTGAATTACTAACGCATAAAATGCTCAAGTTAAAATGCTTAAATATTCCATTTGATGCAGTTATATATAGCTTAATGTAATGTAATAAGTGCAGTACCCTCTTAGTCAGAATGCTTTGGCTTTCATCTCCGTTAAATGGAATACTAATTAACAGTTGATTCCAATTTTGTCAAGGCTGTTATATTCTTAAACAGGACCAGAAGGTGAAAAAGGACTAACCTGTATATAAATTAAAAGTAATCGTCAGAGGTCAGTGCAGTGGTGTTATTACTGTATATAAATGCAGACTTCTGGATTGCAGTTATAAATACCGTGCTGTCACACAGGGTTTCTAAAATGAGACAGAAACTTAATCGATTGGCTGACTTGTAGCAGAAGTTGCTCCTGGCGAAGGCAAGTTAGTTCAGCTCAAGTACAGTTATTGCAAAGAAAGTGAGAATAATAACCAAATCCAGCCAGTGATGAAGCAGGTAATAGAATTCACTCTTCCATTGAAGGAACTAGCATGAAAATGCAATTCCGGATTAGCTGCACATAGCACTCGGCAACCAGTAGATGCACATGAGGTTCCCAGTACCTCGGCCAAGAAGCCACGAAACTGCCAATTGTGTATAAGGTGCTGAGAGCTGGACCAGTTAATTCTTTTTCTGATTGTCTTTGTTGTTGTTGTTCCTTAGAAAGGCTAATTAATTGAAATAGATCTTTGACATGAAAGTTGGTTTAATTTTTGGAAAATTTGGGGTTTTTTAGTCCTGAAATTGCTTAGATGTCATTTATTACAGTGAAACAAAATCTTTTTATGTTTGGGATTCTCCATATTATTTAAAAGCAGATAAAAATCTGAAATACGTATTTTGAAACATTTTATGTTACATCAAAAATTTTTTTTTTTTTGATACAGTTCTGTTCAGCTGCGAAGAGAACTACCCATTCCTGATTTATTTATTTTTTCTTAAATTTTGCATTTTGTCTTGTTTCACTATGGAAAGAGGCATTTTAACCCCCAAATCTGTAGTGAAAATACAGCTGAAAGTCTCCTTTTATTGCAAAACATATACGTGTGTTTTTGTGTATTTTGATTATATTTAAATAATCCATCACTGAACACAAAATCTAGTTCAATGGCCACATCCTAATATTCATCCACCTTTGTGATTCCTGCTATATCCCCTTCCCGCTGCAATTTTCTATAGCAGCATTCGGGGAACAACTGTATTGTACCGGGAACGGAACCCTGACGGTGCGAGAGCAGGACGCGAAGAGGAGGGGAGAGAATTTTTCCAGCAGAGTGCTATAAGTGTAGGTTTCACGGGGCTGGTGCCCGCTTCCTTCACAGCATTCATTCAGCACAAAGAGTTTGAGTTAGTTTTTGCTAATTTAATGAACTGAAACAGTATCGAAGTGCAAAGCTCATCTTTTAGAGTTAACTTCTCTTTGGGGCCTGGTAAGACAATTCAATGCATTCTGTCTTGTTTTCTTTGCATTGCGTGCTGCGAAGGAACACCGATCACCAACGCTTGCCGATCTGCTGGCAGCATTGCCCTCCTGTGGTGGCCATAAAGCCCTATGGACTCGGGAAGTAAAATGGTTCGGAGCTAACAGTGTTGGCATTTACTCCAACATCATACGTTCTTATGCTTTGGCTTGGAGAGGAAAATGAAAAATAGATTAAGCCGTAGCATATTGTTGATTCACGTTTCCTATTTACCTACTCGCTCTGTAGCAGAGATTTTCGAATAGATTCTATGCTGCAAGAGTTTTGCAGCTGGGATCAGTTCAGCAGATCTACACAAAGTGCGGGGAACTAATCAGTTTTGTTCACCTTTTAAATAGCATTTTTGTCATTCTGTCTGTCCTCCTCCCTAATACTTTTCTCACCTTGATGCAAATGATGGGCTTTAGGTCAGAGAGACCTAATGCTAATTAACATGTCTGCTCATAGAGAGATGTGCAAATGTAGAAGGAAGAAAATTGATATGCCAATGTTGATCTAAAATGTAGAAAGTAGTGATGCATTACTAAGGTATCTTTCATCTGAATAAAAAAATTCATCTAGAATTGAAATGGATAGACCTTCTGGCACCTAGTATTGCAGTTTCAAAGTAACGTGCAACTTGGATATTTGTGTAAAATATGAATATTATTTGTGTAAGACACCAGATGTGCTGGTATTTTTGGATTATAAATAGAAAACATTGAAAAATATTGCAGTATAACAAAAATACATTGTGATAATGTAGATACATTCTTTCCTGTTGCTTGCCAAAGCTGACAATTCAGTGTTTGTTTAACTAGGAGGTCCTTAATCCCTGAACCCACTTACTTTTTGCAGTGCTCACTTCTGTGGTCGTCTGCACAAGTAGCGAAGGCCACTTTGCATGGAATCAAGTCTAAAGTCACGGCAGATTGTTCTTATTTGGCAAGGACAGGTGTAAGGTGTAGCTCCTAGTCCTGGTCACCTGGAGCTTTCCTCAGGATGCTGTTTTGTCTTGCCGTTTGCTCCGGGCTATGGAATTCGTCCGCTGTACTCTGCATCAGTGACCCTGATTTACACGTTCCCAGTGTTGTGACAGGAAAGCGGGACGAAAGGGCCCAGCTCTACACCTGATTAGAAGATCACATTCGCCGTAGCCTGCTTACATCTCTTGTTCTTATTTTTCAGTCTCTTTATTGTAAAGTTAAGTATAAATATTTGTGTAAGTATAAACGCTTATGTAAGTATTGGCATGGTGTAGTTTAAAATGCATGGGTGGCATTTGAGGGTGAGATAGCATCTTCTAGAGCGCAGGAAAATAACATAGTAAGTACCTGCTGTGAGCTTCATTTCTAGAACATTCTGCATTGAGGTGGTCTGATCCTGCCCGAGTCTCGGCGCTGTACTTTTTCCCCCTGGTTTGCTCAAGGTGGGTTCCTGCTCAGAGCTTTGCCTGAGCTCTGCATTGCTTTTTGGAAGTGACAAAGCACTGGAACTTAAATGTCATTTAATCTACCTGAATATACTTACTATAATAATATATTATCTTACACTTCTTCAGGAACTGCCGCTGCTTTTTCCTGCACTATTTCTCATCAATGTATTAAACCTCTCTTCACTTCACATGCTTTGTGCAGCCGTGGTATGAATAGCTTTCTAGGTGGTGTAAATTCAGGGGAGTTTGGTTTGGGGAAAAGTTTGCAAAATGAAGCTGTAAATTGTTAGGAAGCATTTAAACTGAGAACAGTGTTGCAAGCTTCCCATAGAGATTTAAGTCTGATTAACTTACAGAACTCAAAATACATTTTGCAATTTATATTCAAATAATGTTCATTGTTATTTTCTTTATTACTGATTTTTAAGAAGCCCAAGGGGAACATTTCTGTACAGATATCTGTTGTCTTTATAATAAGCCCAAGCATTGCCATTGACCTTGAGTACTTTCAAGAGAGGAGAGCAGGGGAGGCAAATAATTGCAATTTCAACCACCATTTACCAGCCATATTTTAGCTGCCAAATGTCACAACTTCCACTGACTTTGAGGAACTCTAGTCTTCAAATGGTATGAAGTCTAGCTAGGACATTTATTTTGAATGTGTTATAAAATGACAGTTAATGCATTTCAGTTATTCAAGAATATAATGTCAGAGCCAAAACAGATTCTAAGCTGAGTAAATTTAGCTGTAGTGTAGGCTTTCCTGTCTAAAACCGTGATCTTAAAGCTTTACTAGGCCTCAACGTCAGAACACCTGACACTGCAGTTCTTTTGGTCAGAAGGGTGCCCCTATCCATGAAAAACACTTGGGATTCATTATTCCTCTAACAGGCTTTTATAGTGTTTAAAGCCAAGCAAATGTGTTTCTCAGTGCTGCCCAGCACGTGTAGGCATCTGTCCTGTGTTACGGAGAATCCTAGCTGTACTGCAGCATGCTGTTTTCCAGGAAGACAGTGGTTTGCCTTTACATATTTTTTTGCAGTTTCATTTAAAAGTTTTAAAAGAGCAGCACGATCCATTATGGTAGTGTTGGATTTATTTGATGATAATTTTGTGTTTCAGTTAATGACAATGTGTTGCCACATCAACAAGAGATCTTTTGAGGCAGCTAATACCAAAGTTGTTCTTTGGGACAAAACTGTTATAACTGCTGGTGAGAGTATACTGTAATTCATTAAAAGTCTATATTTTAGGTAAGAAATTGCTGTCCTCTCTCATTGGAATTTGTAGGATACCTTTGTTTCCAATCCATTTATTTGTATTAATTCAGGAACACCCTGATATCACCGATGGAAACAGTAAAGTGATTCTTTACGCTCCTGTAGTATCGCTTAACTACAAATGCAGATGTTTTCAATCAAAATCTTTTTCAGGCCTCGCAAGGCCTTTGTGAAGATAGGGAATTTAAAGCTTATTTTAAGCAACTTCCACAGCTCATACAAAGTTTACTGCAAAGTCAAGAACAAGAAAAGGAACTTGTAAATTTCTGATCTTTTATAATTTATTCTATTTATGTGGGATCACCTCTCATGTTTAGTAATGGTCAAAACCTTCACAGTCACATAATTCAAAAGAAAATTCTTTTGCAATGTATAGATTAGAAGAAGCTGCGTATGTTTCGGATTACTATCCTTCTGTACTAACATATCTTTTCCCTTTATTGACCTGCAATACTTTGGCTTTCATCAAGCCATCTAATGTCTATAGAACAAAATCACATTTTGCGTATGTTGTTACCTGCAGTTTCTCTCTGAATTGCTAGTACTTTTATCCTTCTCAAGCAGGTAGTCTTTAAATAGGATTTTTTCCAGATATGTATAAAACACTTATTGCCTCAATATTCTGCTAATGAAGTTCTTTTTAATCATTAAAGCTCTGTAGCGGCATTATTCTGCTTATTGAAGTGTTAACCAATAACCACAGTAGCAACTATACCAGTGACATGCTTTTAGAGGGTTTTTCCATATACTGTTGACATAAGTTGCAATCTAGCTAAAGAAAATTTGTTATTTATAAGATAACTTTAAGATATGTTAATTAAAAATGGCAGTAGAAGGCAGCTGGTTCTCACTTTAACAGTGCAATTTTAGAGTAAATCCATAGGTTTTAGTTGTTTCAAAAATGGGCCCAATAGGCTTATTTAAGTTTGTGTCTGTTTCAAGAGTAGTCAGGCGAGGCTAAACGCGGTCATGATAAGAAGACTGTTTGCTGATCAAGCCATAGCAAGTATGAAAGAAGCATGTTAAAGAACATACAGATTTCCTTCAAGACGTTATAGAATTGTTAGCTAACCTTCCAGTCATTTGGTCTGACCCAGGAGGATAGTACTTACTGTGCTGGGAGTCAAATTGAGAGAAGAGGGGAAAAGTGAAGAAATTAGGCTTCAAATCTATGTTGTGATAAATTTCTAGTGGAAGTTTTGGTGGAAATCTTACATGACTTTTGATAGTAACAGTTATAGCAAGACCGTAACTTCCTATTACCAGTTGTGTCTGTGCCAGAGACTGACAGATACTCTGGTGCGTAACCATCCGTTTAAAAGACAGCAATTGAAATACTATGAAGAATTGTTGTTCAGAGCCAGGAAAGCAGTTGAGAAGATTATGAAAGATAACAAAAATCTGTTATATATGTATTTATGAGTGATATTATATAAAGTAATTCAAAGGACAAATCCACATAGCTTCTATAAAGTCAAACGATGTCTTTTCAACTGCTACAAATTCTTGAAGGATTATGAAACATAGAATAAAAGAGAACTGAGAGCTATAATATATTTAGCCATGTGAAAGGTTTTTGCTAAAGTAACTCATACAAAATTATTACGGAAAATTGGAGGAACTAAGGCAGGGGGAAAGTTTTGCCAGTCATGCAAAATGTATGAAGAGGTAGGAAACATAAAGAGCAACATCTCTGACCGGGAAGGACTAGAGAGAAGTCAAGCATTGGGGTTGTTTGGGGCTTTGTACAGCAACTGATGTATTACTTTGTTATCTGCCTGGAGTAATGGTGAAAAGCAGGCTGTCAATACATGATAATATAATAAATTTATTTAAATTAGGCAATATTAGAAAAGCTTAGTAAGAGCTCCAGGAGAATGTAATAGAACTTGGTAATAAGATGTCAGATTACATTCAATTTAGATGAGTGCATAGGAATTAAAATATAAATCACCTCAGCCTGCGCAGTTCTGAATTAGTCCTTAAGAGAAGTGCATGATATTATATGGGATTATTTGAGAAACAATGTTTTGATATGTAAGTAAAAGTTATAGTTTAAAAGTGCAATAAAGGCATAGATATTTTAAAATTATACGGGCTGTATTCTTACACTTCTTGGTTATTGCTCGTTGACTATAGCGATTGTACAAAGCGTTCCAGGCGCAGGCGGCCACGCGGGATCGAGTGGCTTGGTGCAAACACCGGAGTCCTGTTCGCAGCAGGCAGCCAGACAAACCAGTACATTCAAAAGTAAAGGGTCAGGTTAATCTAAGTAAGTAAAAATAAAGGTCAATGTAAATTTTTGGTCAAGGAAAAATGTAGAAATCCCAACTATATTGCAGCTGTATTTCAGACATGGACCCAGGTCTTGGCTCCTGGGTGGACGCAGGGACATCAGATCTTTCAGGCTGCGGACTTGCAAAGCTAAACAGAAAACGTACCACCTCACTGGTAAAAGCTTTAAATGCGCAGATTGTCATAATCTTTGAACCACAAAAAAGGGTCTGTTCTGAGAATGATATTTATGGTTTTCAGCAATGCTAGCTAGTGACGACAGTAGGTGGTTTCCCAGCTGCCCACACCAGGGGACTGCAGCCGCTGCTGCCGGGTGTTGCCGCGCGGGCTGTGGGCAGCGTGGCGGTGGCCAGAGGGGTGGTTGTCCTCCCCGTCTGCGGGAGCTGGCCACAATGCACACTGGGCCCCGAAGGAAAGCGCGTGCTTCTGTCATGCTGCGATCCTGCACCCTGTTTATTTGGGAGATACGTGAGCAGGGAGTTCAGGAAGCACAAATAATCCGGGCGTCTGGGAGTGCAGCCACATCTTTCCCTTCCTTGCTGAGTTTCTGCACCAAAGGGACTCCTGCTGTATTTGGCGTCTGCAGAGATGCGGGCAGAGTGTCAGCATCCTTACATGTCATTTCTGAATCGTAATTAGCTAGGAATGGGCACTGAAATGCCTCTGAACCTGTCTGAGTTTTGGTGTTCAAAACATGGGTGTGGATTGAATTTAGGTGCTTACTTTTTTAAAGTGTTGCTGGAGAAGATTTCTGAGTTGTATTAGATTTAACTGAGCTTGGGGAGGCTCTTTCGGTAAAGATGTGCAAGTTCCAGAATGTCAAGCTGCATGAGCAGGGTATAGCCTTACAAATACATGGTAATACTGTAAGCATCATTTTTCGCTTTCCGTAATGAAAAGATGGCTGAATTCACATCCCTGAATGCTTAAAAATAACAGCTCTAAATTGAAACCAAGTCTGGGAAATTTCAGCCCACCTGATGAAAATCAGTATTTTTCAGCCTTGTTTAATTCTGCTGCTTTTTTGAAACCACTGGAAACTGTGCCGCAGATGGTGAGCACAGGATATTACCTGCAAGATTCAGAGACCCGTGTGTTACAATGAAAATTCGGATGTAATCTGTATATTGTGGCTGCTCTCAAATGTCTGCAGTAAGAGTGCTTACAACTAAATGGTGCAGACTTGACCCGAAGTCTTTCTAAGTCCTCTGCTAGTATATAGTGTAGCTCCTCTGGAGAGCAAAGGCAAATCCAATTTAAAATCTTCTGTGGAATAGTCTTATCTTAAAAAAAAAAATATAAAAAGATTCAGATAGTATTTAGCCTTGTGTTTACTCATTTATGATGCCTGTTGCTGCTTGCTGTATTAGGTATTTATGTAATAAGGAAAGTTTCTTTTAAGTGAACCAAAACACAAATTAGACTGGACCGTAACGTCTGTTCAGGTTTCAAAAGGAACTTTCTGTATTACATAGGTGTAGGCATTGTATACATGGTTATTTGCCAATTGGCTCTTTCTAGCTTTTAAAAATATCCTTAGAAAGGAGCAAAAGTTGCAGAATTGGGAAGTTACCACAGTCAAACATAAATAATTAAGTCATATAATCTTGTTTTAAAAAAAATATAAAACCAGACAGCTACTTATACATTCCCTTTGATTTTTTGTTTGCCGTTGTAGGACATAGATCTCGTCTGGGTTTTTCCCTACCTATTGCTTATTTATATGAACATAATTCATGGTAAATCTAAAAAGTGCAAAGTATGGAGATTTGATATTATTGCCCATGTTTTGTTACAGTCTTTCGTGTTTAATATATTTAATCTACCAATATCAAACACAGTGTATAGAAATAAAGCAGAGCTGATATCACAGTGACAGTAGGGTAACAAGCTGTGATAAAGCAAGTTAAAAGATCATTATTTTGTGAATTAATGTGATTAAACCTACAGTGATTTACACAGTAGAAAAATCAGTTTTTGGTTGTCTTTAAGTCTTTGAAGATATTTCTGTCTGAAAAACTACGTATATTATACTGCCGATGAAAAACTGAGTAACTTCAAAAAGTAGTTTCTTTTGGTAGAACCTTCAAATCCAAAACTCCAGGGAAAGAACAGCTCTCCAATGTGTAAGTAGAATGGGAAAAAGCTATGCTGCTGACCTGATTCATCAATTGAGAACATAAAGGAGCAGAAATAATTAATAGAAATAACAACAGTACTTTTAAACATTGTCTTGCAAAAGCAACAGCTCCAAAAGGGAGGAACACATTTTGATGTTGCTACAATCAAAGAAGTAATGACCATTTAAAAAAATGCTCATGCAAAATCAGACATTCAGAAAGTTATTTCTAAACATTTGCAGAAATTTGGCTGAGGAGAAATTACAGTCTTATGTGTGCAAAATCTAGGACAGCAGCTATAAGTCTTTTCTGGCATTAAGCAAAGAATTTCACTGCCAGGTGAGTTTTTCCATCCGATGCATTTTGCTGGATGATGCACAGTGCTTATGCTGGTAGTGTTTATCATCAACACACGAATGCAAGGTCTCGGGCATTCTGAAGCAAGCCATGCCTCCCAAAAATCATAGGACTGGCTTAAAATAAACCAGCAAATTTTCAAAATGTTTGTGTTTATTCTTTTTAAAACTGAATTTCACCAGTGAGATTAGTAACAATGCTAAGGTAGGACTGCATGTTGAACTTAATTTTTGGAATCCTATGTAAAGGCTAAGCATCTTGGCCTAGTTTACTTCAGGAGCTGCAGAGTTTGGATTTAAATCTAGAGAAAAGGTTTTTCAGAATCAGTATGTGGTTTAGGCTAACCTATAGACATGACATACATGTTTTGAAGTCTCATGAGTGCGTGTGCTGTGGGGGCATATATAGTTGAAATGGTAAATGGAATATGGAGTATGTCACAACTTTTGTAGAACCTTCTAATGGATTTTGTCTGTTTATTTTATTTAGTAGCTGTGATTTTATGCATTTTAAGCAATGGAATATATTTCATCTATACATACGATATTAATTAAACTGAAGAGGGAGACAGTCCTGGTTAGATGATGATGGGTTTAAAAAGGAAGGCCAAAACATACAGTTATGAAAAAATATTGGGAAATTCCCTGTATGTTCATGTAATTCTGATGCCACAATGTATTCCAAAGCTCCCAATGCTTTGAGCAAGGATAATGGCACTGTTGATAAGGTGACCCTTGCTGTGACATCCGTCACGCGGCCCTGTGCATATGCTGAGCTGCTGCCTGCTGAAGGAGTGACAGTCTGCGTGTGTTTGTCGATGATTCTGGCAGCATCGACACTTTCTCCATTTTATCAATCCCTGCCTCCTGTGGAAAAGTCTTGGAGAGGACTTCTGCTCTCTAAAACTCTTCAGCAGTCCTCACGTTGTCCTTGCAGTTCATGTTCGGTGTGAAATATTCCCTTTCGGCATTCATTTGTACTTGGGCTCCAGTGAGATTGCTCACCTTGTCAAATGCTTATCACCTGTTAATATGAAAAATTCTGTATTTTAGGGAGAAGGCATTGATCACTGGAATTCTGTGTTAATAATAACTATTCTCAAATCATCAAGGATAACGGGTGCCCTGGTTTTTTTTTTTTTCCTTGTTGCTGGCAAGAGAAGTATGCTTAGTCACTGCAGTTAATTTTGGCTATGGTTCCACAGCCTTATAATGAGTAAGTTCAGTCTCTATTTTTAGTTGTCTCTGGATATTTGAAAAAATTGGGAACAGTTTTTAAAGTAAGGTTTTGATGCTGTCTTGAATGACATTGGTTGCCTTTTCACATAATTGTGATGGAATTCTCTGCTTTTGTGCTTTGTTTCACCAGAACAGCTCGATCTGTCGTTACTCCCAGACAGTACAGGACCAGCTTGCTTCGCAACACAGAGCGTTAATACAGGCTGCTTGCTCTTACCGGCTTTAATAGTCGGGGGGGGGAAGGTTTCCTCCCTCTGTTTTCAGAAGCATTAAAATGTTTTACAATTTCAGTCCTCGTACATGGTCTTCGATAACTCTGTTGTAAAATCATGGAAGTAATAAATCCTCTCTATCTTTAATTGGAATCCTTTGATATCACTCTTCAGGGTGGTCTGTGTTTTGCCGTTGTTTGCACATACTCGGTAGGAAGCGTATGTTCTTGTGGTTTCTGCAGCCTTTGTCCTTCACACTGTGAACCTCATGGCCCCCAGATGTTTTCCGTGTCGTATAGTCCCTATTTGTGCCTTCTTCATTTGCCGCGTAGAGCTCATGTTACATCCTTGTGCCTTCTCGCTCTATGGAAATAATTTTTGTGCCTGTTCAAATCCCGAGAGTCGAATCAGCCTTGCCCTGGGCTCCTCTCCTGGCTCTAGCTCTCGAGTGGAGTTCTCGCTCTTGCAGACTAAGGCCGGCCAGCGCCATGCCTCAGCCCCCGTCTCCCGCTCCCCCGCGCCGGGCTCGGCGCTCAGGCGAGCACGGGGGCAGGAGCCGACTTGGCCGTCGGCCGTGGGGCGGCCGCGCTCTGCTGCGCTGCGTCAGCTCGAGGGGAGATGGGGACGCGGGGATGGAGAGGAGGTCTGGGGATGGGAGGCACTGCCTCTGCCCGTCAGCGTGGCAGCTGGAGATGGCGGTGGGTTAGGGAGGCTGGCCGGTGGGTTAGTGAGGCTGGCCGGCGCGGACACCTTCTCCAGCGCGGTGCAGGCATAGCCGGGGCCAGCAGAGTGCTCCTGCCGGTGGTCGCACGTGCCTTTTCCAACGCGCCGCCTCCACGCCGCCAGTCCTCCGCGTGCACCGTCTCTGGCTGTGGGTCAAGGCGTTGCCTCTTTTGCCGATTCAGAGAGATTCTGCGTTTTTCTGTAGGGCAGTATTGCCCGTTCGGTGTCTCTAGAAAAAACAGGTGATTTTCCCCGAGTTTCTGGGGAGAACATTGGGAGGCGCTTTTTAGACAAACCGGGACAAAGAATTGTTCAGCATTTGTACCCGAAAAGTTTTTGCCAATGGCAACAGTTCTCTGAAGCATTAGGGTTAAGAAGTTTCCCTTTCATATTTGTTTTTTTTTTTTTTTAAATGAAGATAGGGCTGTTGTAATGAGATATTGGCAGGTGCACGGTACCCTGCTATGGAGCCATTATGGCACTACAGCGTAGGCGGGGGAGGAATTTCTTTCCCTTTGCAATTTCCCTTTGCAGTCTCTTTCAGTTTTGTTTGGGTTTGGGGTTTTTTTTTAGGTAGCACAGAAATGTAGCTCTATTCATAACCAAAACAATGTGTTGTACCAACATTGTCTATATAGTAATTGCAATTTTGGATGTTGTATAAAAACATGAGCAGTAACTTTGCTATTCACATGCTGTTTGCTCTTTGCGAGATTCTTTTCCTGTAAAAAAACCCACCCACAAAAACCTGTTAGAACATTGTAAGAAATAACGTATAGTAAAGTAAAGTAGCCAGTAACTGGGATGGATATGACTGCACTGAGAAAAAGATGCCATGTTCATTTGGGAATTACCCTGTTTATATTGCTGTTAAGTCCTGAACATGTCCATGGTGAAATATGGACTTATATTTACAGAACTCTGAACAGTGTCTAACTGAGTTTCAGACTTATGTAGTTAATAAAAGAACCAATTCTCTTCAGACAGCCTTGAATTCTTATTAAATGTATCAGTTTCATTTGAGGCAGCAGGTTTCTACATACTGGAAGCCTAAGGCTAAAGCAGAAAGAAAAGGGAACTTGTATGCATTTGTAAGCGTAGTGCAGAAAGGAAAATTTCTGTTTCTGGTGCCAGGGCTTCAACTAACTTAGCTGTAAGGTGGTTTTATTCCCCTTTAAGAAGGGCAGGGAAGAAACACAACCTGAGGAGAACATAATTTTATTTCTGGGTTTTTTCAAGTAGCTGATGTACTTTTAATTAGAAAAAACATTGAAAGGGGGAAAACAACGCCTGTTTCTTAATAAAAAGTTTTCAATGTCTTGCACGAAGAGCAATAAAGTCTGCCTGGTATTTTTCACTAGAACTAATGGGACTAGTAGTAGAAATTATACCTACGGTAAGGAATGAAAAAAACAAGTTCTGAATTAATAAGGCCTTACGGTAGTACTATGAGGTAAGTGCAGAAACCTTGTTTCTTTCCCAGCTTGAAAACTAAGGCAAAGAGAACTCCTATGACTTGAATATAGCGTTAGAGCGAGAAAGTGAATGTAAATCATTAATTCTTGACAATGTCTTCCATCCCACTTAGAAAACAGCTTTTTTAAATGCTTAAATGCAGTGGAATCATTGTCATATTTGTGATAAAAGTCCACGTAGACAACATTTATTTCAAAAGTAGAACTGAATCAAATGAAATAATGTAATAAAAGCTGCATTTCTAAGTGGGATGCTCTTCACAGCAATACCAGCGTACTTGTAAAACCTACTAAAACCAGATTCTTTTCTTTAACTTGATTCAAATAGCGTATCCCTGAAAGGATATCCCCATAAACGAACTGCTGCTGTGGGCTTTGCCATTCAACTCACTGCTTCCATTTCCAGGCAGAGTGGCTCTGCCGAGCTCTGCTTTGTTGTCCTTTGCCTAACGAAAGGCTAGTAACGAAAGGCTAACAACGTGGAGGGCGCCGTGCAGCAGACGGCAGGAGGGCACGTGGGGATGGATGCTGTAAAGCTGCTGGGTTTACCTGCTGGCGGGGAGTAGCCGTGACAGCCCCTGGCCCGTCACATACGTACCCCTGGCGCTGCCGTCTGCAGCTGGGTACTTCTGGTGCCCAGCACAACAGTAATTCTTGAAGCAGCTGCTGCTGTGAATAAACAAATGTGAGAGTATTTATCTAGAATGCAAAGCTTAAAAAGTATTTTGGAACCAGATCACTGACATATGGTGCGACAGTTTAAATGAGATGAGCAGAATCATTGTTCTGATACAGACTTTACAAATAACAGTAGCAGAAGTAAAGCCCATGAAAGGTGCAGAGCCTTATGGAGTGATTTACAGAGAAACTGGATGTGACAACACTAGTCAGTCTAAAAAAAAAATAACAGCCCACAAGTTAAAACAGTGGAACAGCTTTTCCTTGAAGTGTAATGATGAAGACAAACAGACGAATGTAGGAGGAATAAAATAAATCAACTGTTAACACCCTCTTTGAAAGCACTTTTAAAAGAGAATAACATTACTTTTTAGTGCTTTTCAGAAATACTTTAAACTTTTCATCCTTTTAAAGAAGAAATTAAAGTATCTCTTGGTTCTGTACATATTAAAGAAAGCGTTGCCCAATTCTGTGAGCGCTTTCGCATCATAAAAAGTGTTATGTCAAAATGACAACTGTTAGTTGTGAGAACAGCTATCCTTCAGCCCTATTTTTAACAAGTGCAATAAGATGACTTAACTGCCATCAGCTATCACGACTTTGGCCTCCAATCCAAATCCATGTCATGCAAAATTCTGGGGAGGAGATGGGTTTCATGCTGGGAAGAGAAAATTAAGAAATTTGGGTCAGAGAGTGTTCCAAGTTTGGTGGTTCTGTGCCAAAAACAGTTTGTAACTTTCTGCCTAGACTTTACAAATCAACAGCAGCCTCTATAATTGGGCATCCAAGCAAAAAGGAGCACAGCATAAGTAGTCCTGGTAGAAGATGCACAGTAATTTCAGTTTGCATATGCAAATGATCGCATGATCTCTTCCAAATCCTATGGGATGTTTCTAACCTTATCTCCTCCCTATTTCTACCAAAACCTAGTATTCTTTTTGGTTCTGATTATGCGTTACAAACCTGATTTCCCGAGTCTAAGCAACTGCAACAAGCGTGAAGGTTTTCTGGAAGGTCTGTCTTTCCATGAACGTGCTCTATGCAGTATTCAAAACGTATTCAAAATTATAATCCTGGAACTGAAATTAATGATGTAAACTGTAGTTCGGAAAAAATGTAGAACAAGCCAAGTAACTAGAGCAGCTCAAAGCAGAATCGAGATTTCCCCGGAGTTCAGAGTGGGTGTATAAGATCTTGTTTACTTCAGGTGTGACAAGAGTACATTTTTACGTTTACAATAGAAAATATGATTGCATTGTATTTTTTGAAACAAACCACTGAAAATTGAGTATTGGACAGTAATCTGCTTTTTCATTCTATCTCCTAATTTCAGAGGTTGACAATTACTTTGCAACAACTGCCAAATCATTAAGGAGTGGAATATTTTTACCTGCCTATGCTGATAAAAGGGGAAATCTTTCCATTTTCAGATTTTAAGCATCCTAGCAGATACATAACTGCTTTAAACAATTCTGTTGCTACAGCCTACTGGGTGCTCAAAAAACCTGAGCAGCTTAAAATTACTATTCTATCTTCTTCATGTGTTGGGTTTTTTGGGGGTAATGTTTCTTGTTTCAGTTTGTTTTCAGTGCCGTGTAAGACACCTTATAGAATCATTTTACAACTTCAGGTATTTTAGGGAGTGTTCCTTCCTGTATCCATTTTTTTTTCAGAATAATTAAAAGAGGGAAAAAATACCAATATTAAGAACAAATTACTTTAAATAATATTATAGACTTCATACTCAAAGGATGTGGCTAAACAAATTAATATTTAGGCATAAATGACCAAAATTTGATTGTTATCATCAGAAATGGAGAAAGTAGAACATCATGGAGCAGACTGAACAATGAGGAGAGATGAATGTTTTTGTCTCCGAGCTGTGGAGGTGGCAGTGGGGGTTATGCAGGGTGACCCCACTCTTGTGGCGTGGGAAGCTGGGGGGAGCCCAGCTTGGCTTCTCTCCTGGCCAGGGGCTGCAGGCGCGAGCTCGGGGGGACACCCCGCCTGGAGTCCTGTGTCCAGCTCCGGGGGTCCCAGCAGCAGGAGGACACGGAGCTGTCGGAGCGGGGCCGGAGGAGGCCCCGGAGATGCCAGGAGGGCTGGAGCCCCTCTGCTGGGAGGACAGGCTGGGAGAGCTGGGGGGGTTCAGCTGGGAGAAGAGAAGGCTCCGGGGAGACCTTCCAGCCCCTGCCAGTGTCTGAAAGGGGCTCCAGGAAAGCTGGGGAGGGACTCGGGATCAGGGAGTGGAGCCATAGGATGAGGGGAGATTTAGATGAGATATTGGGGAGAAATTCCTGGCTGTGAGGGTGGGGAGCCCCTGGCCGGGGTTGCCCAGAGCAGCTGTGGCTGCCCCATCCCTGGAGGTTCAAGGCCAGGTTGGACGGGGCTGGGAGCAGCCTGGTGTGGTGGGAGGTGTCCCTGCCCAGGGCAGGGGGTGGAACAAGATGAGCTTTAAGGTCCCTCCCAACCCAAACCAGCCTGTGACTCCGTGATCCCCTCTCCCAATCTTGCCTACTTAGAGACTGCATGACAAACTTGGCAGTGCAGTTCTCTCAATCTCCAGTATTTGTATATTCTATTTGAACACCCATATTTATAAATTAAGTTCTGCACTTTGTACTTTCTTTTGTTTTCTGCAATTTGCTGTTTTAATGTAGGTTTTCAAATCTATGCGTATATTCTTGTGGTTTTAGCAGAATTTATTTCTCACTAGTTAAAATTATGTCATCATCATTGCATGGTGGATGAGATAAAATGCCCTTGTGGTTGTGGTATATATTCTAAATATTTATGTAGATGTTTTGTTTGATAACTGCCATTCTGCTTTAGCTATTTAATAGTGTTTTATTGCTTGTTTTGCAATCAAATATGGAGACCCAGGTGTACCAGGAGGCATTGAGGTAGTTGTATGTGGTTTCACAGAACTGTATTAGTGTTCCTTAATCGTTAAGCGTCATAAATTATAGTCATATATCTTGTAAAAGAACATGCATGATTATAGGTCAGAAATGTATTATGAAACTTAAACATAAATTAAGTGCATGAAAACATTGCTTAGAAGATCTTGCAGACTTCATTGTGAGCACTCGTTATTAGTGGTGGGAAGGGATAATTCTTGCAGTGCTTTCTGTCTGTGAATTTAAAAAAGGCCTTTACAAAGGGTTGTTGTACCTATTTGCAGATGAGACGGTTGAGACAGAGAGAGACGAAGCAATTTATCCAAGGTCACCTGGAAAGCAAAGGATACAGCTGGAAGAAGAGCCGATGAACTCGGAGGTCTGGGCCAGTTCTCTGTCCACGTGTTGTCCTGCCTCCTTTGCCTCCAACTGTTCCCAGTTTCCTGAAGAAAACAAACATCTCTGCTATATTTCCAACCAGAATGTGGTAAGTATTCTGAGAAAACTTCTGCTATGAATTTCTAGTTTTATTGTTTGCTTCTAGCAGTATTATACTGTTAACCACATTGAGCCTACTTTTTTTTTTTTCACTTGTTGATACTACTGTAATTCCAATTTTGTTTTCTGAAACTGAATTATTGTATATTTTTACCAATACAAATGAAGGTAGCTTAGCCCCGATTCTCTACACTAGAATTCCTAATGTTCTGTCTTCAAAGAGGGAGATGCCTCCTGCAATATATCTCATAATCTGTTTATATAATAAGAATTGTGCCAGAAGCAAAATTAGAGGAAAGGCCTTAGTTTTACACTTATTAAAATTCTAATTCAGATTTAAGTTATTAAAAAAGGGGAAAAAAGGAAAGAAAAAGGAAAAACAGAATTACTTTTCTGATAATTCTTGACGTGGAACTGTTTGGTTTATTTCTGTGAATGGTGTCCTGCTCCTTGGTGGATTCCTAGAACTGCCATTATAAATCTCAAATTCACAAGGTCTGTTTCTTCAAGACAACTCTGTTCTTGCTGTGACATTCACAAAAACGGCATTTATATTTTAAGCTTTCTGACGGAAACCTTGCGGGTTAGAGTTGGTTGAAAATCTTTTAACAAACCAGTGTCACCTATTGAATGGAGCTGGTAACTTCTTTTCTTTTAGCTAGTCCGTGGGTCCCCAGCTGTCCCGAGCCCCTCTCGCTGTGGCGCTGCGTGACAGGACGTGTTACTGGGCTGGGGCGCTTTGTCCCTCTGCGCTGACCACTCGCCTGCTGCCAGCAGGGCTGGTAAGCCACAGAGATTGTAGACTTTCAAGGAGGATTTAATACGACTAATCGTCATCCCGCTGGATTTGACTGACATTTTGGTAACGGCTTCAGTGCAGCAGAAATAAGCCTTTAAGAGTCAAACATTTTCTGTATTATTATTTCATATTACTGCATGAGGAATGGCTGCTTTCTGCACTAAAAGAGATTGTGTGAAAAGCAAGGTAACAACCCAGTGTTCCTGCATATACACAAGGATTTGCTAAGTTGATAAACACAAACAGATCTAACGCTGATGCTTGCACCTGAATACTTGACTTTGCAAGTCAATAATACTTCTCAAGACAGACTGTGTACATTATCTGAAATTGAATTAGGTCCCTTTCTTTGTCTGCTTAGCAATTTATTTTAATGAGACAAAGCAATAGTATACGCAGAAGTGTCTGGACTTGTTAAAATGTATAATTTTTCCTGAAATTTGCAAATTATGTGTTGTGCATGCTTTGAAAATATCAATGTTAAATTTTTCTGTGAAAACATAACCTGCTGGTTTTTGACATCCAGGTGTGACCTTTACTTTCTTTGAAAAACAGGCTCCCCACTTCATGACTCTTACGTAGTGTGTTCTGCTTATTAATGGAGGAGATCTTAGTCTATTTTCTCTTCTGAAATCCAAACATTTGTACATAAATTTCTATCCATAGAATTAACGTAAGAACAACTTTGGTTCCAAGATCACAATTAGTTACATATGTTCAGACTCTTCATTTTTTCATCATAACTTTATTGGTATATTGTTCCTTATAGTTCCTGGCTAAAATCAGTCATATCACATCGTTTTGTGTGGCCTTTCCAGAGGCGCTGTTTGTTCTGTCTCAAAGTTTCCTTTCTCATATTATTCCGTACTGTATGTTATCCTGGGATTTATTTTCTACAGCAAATTGCTTCTTTAGCATTTTGGTACAATAAATGGCAGTAAAATGGGGCGAGTTTTCTAAGTTGTGCAAGAAAATTGTGTCATTGATGTTTTTTATTGAAAAAACATTTAATTACTTTTAAAGCATTTTCAGTTGTCTTGGCAATGTGCAGTGTGTAGAGGCTAAGAATACGTGGCTCAGGAGAAAATGTGTTGATACTGATGTTGGAAAAACAAATCTGCTGTATTCATACAAAGCCTGAGCTGAGGCCCCGGGAGCACCCGGAACGCTGTTCAGTACGTACTAGAGCAAAGCTGGAGCTGAGGTAAATGTTCACAGCTCCGCTGGCTTCAGTGAAGGTATGCTGATTGATGGATGGGAGCTGAGTATCTTTTGCATAGCGGTCCTGTTTTCGTTGTTTCCTTCATAACCAGCTGTGCTTAATATTGGACAGAACAGCAAAATAATGTTCCACGACGTGTATCCCTGTCCTTGGTGAAGTTCTTCTGGATTTGCATTAATCAAACTAGGATCAGAATCTGGTTCAATATATGCAAAATACAGAGAGGCATATCTATCTTCTTTCTTTTTTTTTTTTTCCTGTACTGCTTTGAGCCACTTTGTTGGATCAGAGCTAGTTGAAGGCTGAGCTAACCAGATGGTTGGGGATTTCCCTGTGGAAGGCTATCCTGGGGAGATACAGAACTAGGAAGAGGGGGTTGCTTGCTTGGAGAGGTACTGACAAGCGTTTGGCTGGTGTATTGTGGGCACGGGTGATTCCATGCTGCTGGAACGGCCTGGGGGGCGGCACGAGGCCGAGCATCCCTAAAGCCGCCTTTATCGCACTGGGTCCGAGACGGCTGCGGATCAGTAGATAGAGCAGGGAATGTGCCCCCTGTTCTCCTCGCTCTATGGGGTGCGTCTCAGCTTCTATGAAAAAGCAGTATGTGAATTAGAATTTTTACTGGAAAAGCCAGATACATGTTTTCATTTTGAGAACTGTTTTGTATGCAAACCTTCTCAAGCATCAGGATGAGAGTATTCTCCAAGGTGTGTTGCTGCTGCTTCAAGTACACAGTTTTGCAATTCATTAAACTCTGCTCTTTTGCATGAAAATGTTAGTTCATATGAAGACCTGTAACATATGTCGATGAAATGGCATGTGTAACCATGTTGCTGTACATTTCCGTTACTAAGCAATTTGCAAATCGAACAAGTGTTAGGAACAGAGAATGTCCTTTTAGTGCTAGTGAAAGAAACCAAGGATGTTTCAGATTGTGAAGGTTACTGTTTTATTATAATATGCCTACAACTATTTCCAATACCAATAAAGAATTTTTTAGGAGTGCTTCATATTATTTTCTAATGGTTAAACTGCTTACCCATTAAATCTCAAAGTCCCAGTATGAATTTAATCTCCAGTGACCCAATAGTCTTGACTGTACCTACCCAAGACACAACCTTGTTCTCCAGGGAACGCTGGGACAGCTGAAATTTTGTAATAGAGTGAGCGAGTCGTTACCACGAGCAAATGGGTGGCAGCTACCTTTTCGGTCAGAAGCCCGTCACAGCTGAATTGATGATGTATGTCATGTTGTGGGATGATATAGGAAAATACATCAAACACAAATTCGACATATTTACAAAAATTTCTTCTCATACCATTTGCATTGTTAAAAATTATGTCTAAAATTAGACCGAATCAGCCTGTGCTTCTGTTGTTTATATGAGTGTAAATTGGCACAGATGTGATGGCCCTACCCTACGTACAATTAACAGAAGAAGAAAGAATTAGATGTTTTGCAATTTGAGTAAATGTAATTTATAGAAGTTGCATGGAAATGTAATCCCTTCAGCTGCTGCAAATATTTAGAGGAAATCTTGGCCAAACATCTTACTTGGTGGAGGAAGATCACCCTTAGAATAAGGATTAATGAACGTTTCAATATTTATTCATACGGGGTTTTTTATTTTTAGTTTCAGCACATATCCATAGTCGCTCTCAGTCAAAACATCTGTCAATATTAAATGAGAGTGCTTCTGGTTGTTAAGAAAACAGTGTTACGAAATGTGAGGATAGAATGATCACCTCTTTGATGCAGCATTATGAAATTCCATGCATGGAGAAAGACAGATTTACACTTGCTTTATCTTATGTGGATGTAAGAGATAATGGGAGTATAAATCTCTGTAGGATAATAAAATGTATAATTTAGAGTCTCTTCATAAGATTAATGCCATGCTTTTTTTTTTTTTAGTTCATGAGATTAATATTTTCATGGGTTACAGTTTCCTTATCAATCAAAATAATCAACTGAACATAATCTTATCACAGGATTTTAAATTTAAGGGTTATTGTTTTATTATTTTTAGGAATAAAGTTGTTCCGTAATGATTTTAGTGTAGACTCTTAAAAATCAATTTTTGTTCAATTGCCAGGGACTTTTTTATTAGATATATTTTATGATACTGTTTTTAGTTTAGGAATTGATGCTTTCTAGAAATATGGCACATTGTGATAATGAAGAAGTGGAAATACAGGAAGAAGAAGTAATACATAAGGAAGGAATGCTTTCTGGTATCAATGTAAGCACTGGTTACCACCATGCAATATAAATACAGTAATTTTGTGAGAGACTTCGTGTTATTAAGCCTATTATCAGATGTTCATACTTCTAAAAATAAAAGCTATTGTGTTAATGACCTCTGTTCAGAGAGACTGAACATCAGAAGCCTCTTAAAGCCCTTTGTTTCTGCGTTGTAAGAAACGCTGGAAGGCAGCATCGTTAAGTGTTTGGTTACTAAACTAAACCAGAGGTCACTAGTCCCGGCGCACCCGAGTGGTTTGGCATTTCACCTCATTTTCTGTGTTCTAGTTTACTACGTGAACAAAAGGGTCGCAGTGCAAAACCGCCTGAACATCCCAGTTATCTTGGCAAAACTGTGACACAGGATGCTCGTCTGTAATTCTGTTGCTCAGAGTTAGCCTTCAACACGCTGCTTCTAGTAAAACCTCATCCTGTTCCCACTCGTCTCCCTTGAAATACGGCTTCTCATTGCATGAGAGTACCCTCAGACAAGTGGTTCTTGTGATCATTTTGTCTTTTTTAAACTTTGGATTGCTTATTGTCGAAATTTTATTAATGATTTGCAATTGGATTGGATTGATTTTCTTTTTTACAGATTGAAAATGGTTCCTCTTTGAGGTTAAGCTTTCACATTCAATCTGTAATTATGCCTGTTCTGGAATTTAGTTTTTATTTCTGGGTTGAAGATAATTTCCTTTGTCAGGAAACCAGTTAAGAATCTCCTCTTATATGTTTTTTATATGTCTTTTCTATGTCAATTTAAGCTATGCAAATGAAAGAAATGCTTCAGTGTTTTCTGGAATTTGATGGGATTTAGACATTTGTTATTGACACAAGTGTGAAGTGTGCTGCGGTGCTCTTTTCTTAAAATCTTTTGCAGTAAACTCAGAATTTAAGCTATTTATTTTTAGAACTTAGTGTAAATATTTCTTAAGTGTCCTTCAGCAGAAGTGGGTGTGTGAAAGATGCTGCAAAACTTCAGTGACTGCAGCCTTTGGGAGGTACATTTTCTGTCCAGGAGAGCATTACTCCACCACTACTGGCGTTTCCAAGCGCCAGAGAATACACTGGCCTTTACTGACCTTGCACCCTCTTTGCTCATCAGGAGACAGTGATAGTGCCGCTGTCTTAGAAATCGGTTCTTAACCAAATTAACCATTATAATCCAGTTACAGAGAAGAGAAAGGAACTGAACAGCCTGTTTGTTTTCCCACTAAGACACTCTTTCTTAACCTTCAGCAAGGCTCCCAAGCGAAGTTTCGTGTACTATGCAGAAGATAGTCCTGGCTTGCCTTTGACCCTGGGAAGCATACAGATTCAGGAAAAAGGGTGAGGTGGAATTGGGTAAAAGTGATGTGCCTGGGAAAATGCTTTGAAAATACCTGGCACATTGTGTACACTGCATTATTACAAAGACGAATGTTTACCCCTCATAAGTGAGATTATGTTATACATCATTTCTGGCAGAGCTGAGTTAATAGAATTAGAAAGAGCGGCGATGCCATTGGAGACAAACAAATCCCTTTAGCCTTTTCCTAAAATGGAAGATGAGAATACTCTGATCTGCTTTTTAAACATTACCAGTGTACACCGTATCCTGTGTCCAGGAAAAAGAACAGACTTGCTTTGTATCATTGTTCCAAATATCTACTTTAATATGAAATGTTACCATAAAGATGCTTCCAAACCACAATCTTTAGGATTTTGACAGTAATTTTTTTTTTCCTAACTCTTCAACCCATCTCTGTTTTACAATTGCAAATTACACAGCTAGGTCTTTTAATCTGTATTTCTTTCTATTTATGTCATAAATGTATCAGAAAACAGCTGTACATCCTTTCTTCAGTCTGATACAAATTCTGCAACATATTCTTCTTTGGTAATCTTAAAATTGAGTAATAGTAATACTTAGGTTTTATGTTGTACTTTCCTGGGTTAAAAAATGTGCAAAGATTAATTAGGGAAGGCTAATGAATAACGTTGTTTTTCCTTACTTCTCCCTCCCATTGTGGTAATGAAAAAGGTTTTTATTTTTGTACTGCGAGAAGCCACACTGCATCAAGGCCAACAGAGTGTTTACAAAGAAGTGACATATGAGCTCTGCGTAGCCATGAAATACAGTGAAGTAAGCTGACATTGACGTGGCTCCTATACGCTTTTGTTATTACAGGTCTGTAATTTTACTTGGAAAATTGTGAAATTTTATTTATATAAATGCTAGTGATGTTGTTAATAATTGTGTCCAGGATCAGCATAGTACATCATGGATCAAACCCATTGCAGCTTTGTTTTAAATCAAATGTGGGATATTTGACAAGCCTGTAGCTGTCCACTATAGATTTTTTCCTGATATGCTCCAGGTATCAAAGTTAGAATTGCAAAAACATTAAAGGATGAACTCCAATTCACAGATCTGTCAATAACAGCAGCAGCAGTGTTATGATTGATGTAATATAAGATTACACGGGGGAAACTCAGCACGAGTGATTTCTGTAGCACTTGTTACTCACAGATTTTATGAGTAGTAACATTTAGAATAATGACCATCTAATATGCTTCTCTGCAAAACCACAGGTCATAAATTTCCGCTATTGGTTCAATTGCAAATTGGTAGTTCATATTCAGATACTTACTGTTGACAATTCTTTCCTCCCTTTTAAGAGTCAGGGATTACAGTGTTTAATTTCAACATGGCAAATCTTGAATTTGGCTGTTTAAAAGAACCCTTCGAGTCCAGTTTACCACGCAGACAGTTTGTTGTGTTATTGTTCACTCTTTTCCGTTCTATCCACCCCTACTCCTTTTGCAAACATTATCAACATAATTCTATATTTGTAATATGAGAATACATTATCTCATGGGCTGAGAATCAGCTCTCTAGGTAGCTTTTCACCCTAAATAATTGATAATTACTTATTAAGAAATGTAGTATCAAGAAAGTATTTTCCAATTTAATATTGCCATATAACTTCTGAGTATTCCTGTCTCTCAGAATCAGAAATTTGGGTGGTATTGAGTTCAAAGCTTAAAACACGTTCAGAAATATGTTGTTAACAGTTGCTGTCATTTGTTTGGTGGCAGTATTTGATCTGAAAAGCCTTATCTTCTCTCAAAACCTGTTGAGTACTATAAAATATAATTAATCCTTTAAGAGTAAGTAATAATCTTTAATCAGATATTGCATGGTTCTCCTTGAAATCAATATTGAGGTGGATGACTCATAGCAGTATAAGTTACACGATTTACTCTCTTGAAATATTGACAGAACAATGAAATTCTTCTAGTCCTATGGATTTTTCAAAGATAGATTTATTCTAAGGGAAGTATATCTGTTTTTTGAAATTGAATAAACAGGGAAAAAATATATCTTGAGACACGTCTAAGATGCTATCTGTCTTCCGATGGCATTCTGCAAGAGCAGAGAGAACTGAAGTGGGTTTGGCATTAGTAAGTCTGCGTAGGAGAGGATTATTGGCAGGGATTTGCAAACAGCGCTGTAGTACTTGGAACTTGCTGCTGCTTTGGCCGTGCCATAACAGTCTTGGGGGTTTTGTGAAGCAGCAAAGCATTCCTATTCGGCTGGGCTGTCAGAGCAATGGGAGCTGGTTCCTTCCCCTTTGAACAGATTGGAACATTAATGGTTAATGGACTTTTAATATGAATGTTGGAGGTTTATGTCACCATAGTGTTAATTGTCAGGGTGCCTTTTTATAAACCATGAGAACAAAATCTGGAGAAGAAGGGGAAGAAAACTCATTGTATACTTGTGCTTCTGGATTGTCAACAGTGGTTGAAGCCAAAGTTTGAATCAGGCAGAGATACAGACCCCCCTGCGTTTGTCAGTCATTGCTGGCTTCTCTAGAATACCCAGCTTCCCCAGATTTCCCATATCCTCCTTCTTTTAACATGCGTAAAAAACCCAAAACCGACAACAAACAAACAAAACGGTTCCTTATGTACTGAATTCTTTACTATAGATGAGTGAAAAATCCTTGAGCTGGGAGATCACCTACCTTTCTTTGCTGGTGAGAAATACTATACGCAGAGCTGCTAAAAACTGTGGCGTCTGTTACCGTGCCGGACTTGAGTGTAGCTGTGGTGGGACCCGCAATGGGTTGATCTGTGGACTCTGCTCCGCACTCCGGAGCGGGTACAGAAGGGAGCTTTAAATTACAGTCACAGCCCGTGATCTGGAAGCTAATGTGGTGTCGAGCCTGTTGTCCCCTGAGAAGGTGGCTCTTGTGACTTGTCTGAGGGTCAGAAGTCCCGTAGAGGGGTTGCAGGTTTTAGGAATACTTTTGCCAGCTCTCTACTCCGTGTTCAGGTCCTGCACAGCGAGATGCAGGAGACACCTAATGCTGAAGAAATCTTCCTCTGCAAAGTCCTCATTGGGACAGCTTTTGGTTCGTGCTGTTGAAAGCTTTATTAAGTTGAGGCACAGTGTTTTTCACAAAGGCATAATAAAATCGGATTGTTGGAAACCTGTAATCAACATCCATCCTAACATTAATATTTGGATCCAGCATTAGTGAATACATATCCCTGCTCATACCCCCACGGCACTGCTTTGACTGACTGGGATGCAATAGTCATTTGAGTTGTAGAGAATAATCACGTGCGTGACCTCAGTTTCAGCTTGGGGAGAGCTTAGAAACATTTAATCTGATTTGTCAGATCAATGGAAAGAAGTTTGCATGATGCAGTATAAAGAACTTGCAGGGGTATTACTTAAATCAGATAGAGGAGTTTAAATCAATTCTTATTTGTTGCTTACTATTTCAGCTTTATTAAGCTCTAATCTCTTTTTAACATTCAAACAAGGTGCTGTCCATGTTCTGACTTGCCGTCGTCCTGGTTTTATGTAGTTATTTCCAATTTTAAGCATTCTTACTTTAACTTGTCGTTCATCTTCTAGCCTGGGTACTTCCCTCCATTGCATATGTATCAGAACCCTTTGGCTCCTAATGTATTCCCCAGGTAAGAAGTTAACTCCCAACAGCCCCCCAGGCAGAGAGCCGGATGCTGCCTCCTTGCCTCCACCCTTGGGACCCGGCTGTGTATCGATGTGTATTAATCATTCAGCCCCGGTCGAAACGCTTACATCCGTCCCAATGGGGGTACGCAGCTTTCTCTTCTACTCAGGGGTGTCCAGAATATTCAGTGCTTTGTCCTTCTGCTTGCTGGGCTGCAGACTACGGAACCCAATTCAGTGCCAAAGTGGAATTTTTTTTTTTTTCCATTTTATTTATCAGTAAAAGAAGGCTGCCTTCACACATACACACATACGCACGTACACACATACGCTCTAGTGAATGAACTTCTGTGTTTGTATACGGATAGACGGAGCGTGTGAGGAAGGACGTCCGTGTGCATGGAGGGGAGCACCGCCAGCGCAGCCGGTGAGCCCGTTCCGGGTTCCCGCTGGCCCGGCCGGCTGTGGTGCCACGCAGGCGCTGGCCGTGCCAGAGGCAGGCTGCAGAGGAACCCTTGTCTCGCCAGTCGCAGTCCTTTGCCGGCTCCCTGTTTGCTGCAGAGCAAACCGGTCTGCACTGGGCCCAGTCGGTGTCACAGGGTACTCCGACACCGTAGCTCGTCCGCTGGTAATGGTGGCTGCTGGTGGGATCCACGTCCACCAGCTCCCTTCCCCCGGCTGCTTCCTCCTTGCCTGCACCAGTGCGGGAGTAATGGCTGTGGAAGGAGCTCCCTTCTCCTGCCCCTGGAGCCCTGGAGACAGCCCATGTGAGTTCCATGCACGCCTTCGGACAGCACGTTGCGTTTGGAGGCAGACTTTTTCATCCACTCTTCACGTGATGGAGGGGTAATTGTGTCTGAGCACTAACGAAGCCTAACGCAGTCTTCTCTCTTTGTAACACAGCTTTTTTTTTTTTTTTTTTTTTTTTTTTTTTTTTCCTAGGGAAGTATTTCAGTTACATCTTTAAGTTAGTCCCTGATGCCCAGTGTAGATTTTGCTTTCCAGCTAAGTATAATTTGGTGTTTTGCCAGGAGCATAGATATCTGTAAAGTACAGGCTCTGACTTTTTTAAGAGATGCTTTGGGATTGTGTTTATCAGATTCAGGGAAACCATACCTTATTAAGTCTTTTTTTCCCCCGCCTGAAGGGTGAAATTTTTTTTTCTGAAGTCACCAAAACTAGAACATGACAGGGCAATTACTTTTTTTAATTTATTCAGTAGTAATCAGTAAACAGATAGTTTCTCATACCCACTCAGCATGTTTTCTATATGCATTTATTTTGCTGTTCGTGGAGGCAAATTGCTGTCGAGTTAGGAGCTTCCACACCATCAGTAGGATCTCTTCGTTAGTAGTATTAATTGACAGGAATTTGGTCATATAGTGTTAGCTGAGGCGGGGGCTGAGTAACGGCTCTGGCAGTGTTGTCGGCTGTGGGATCGTTGCTCTCTTCCTCCAGCTGATGCTCACTGACACGTGGCTGGGCACAATAAGTAGCCAATGGAGAAATAGTTTTACATTTCTATTCAGTAAGTTATATTAATAGCATTGCATTTGCTTTTTCAGTTTAATCTGTGAATACTGATTTATTTCTGTGCAGCAGAGCGATTGCTGTACAGGGAAGGAGGAGACGGTCCCAGCCTGGAAGCTTTTCCTTGGGATGGTGGGAGATGCGGTTTGCAGCCTTTCAGGCTAACGAGGAAATTGAATCTAGGTCTCCCACGACTTGGAAGAGTTTTCTCATCTTCAGGCTATTATTAAAATACACATGTCAACATAACCACCTGTAGCTTAGAAGAAGAACGTACCAACTGTGTTTTATCCTGTGAACATGCCCTGAGATTAGAGTCCTCCATGAACCAGAGTGTAGAACTGCTCCGAGTGGGTAACGGGAGCCGCGCACAAGGAGCAGCGCCGGGTGTTCAGGGAGCTGGAATGTCGAAAGCACGGTGCCGGGGAAGCAGAGGCTCGGCGCCGGTTGGGAGGCAACTGTTGCAAGGCTGCTTTGGCTGTAGTTTGAGATGGGTATGCTGAAATCATTACAAATGGGGCAGACTTCTTTTATAGAGGTTGGGGTATTCCAGTACTGTCTTAAGGGTCACAGGAGAATTTGCATTTTTAATTTATTCAGTAGTAATCAGTAAACAGATAGTTTCTCATACCCACATTTTTACAGTGTGAAGTAAGGTGAAGACTAACTAGTTTAGGTGACAAGTGCTTTCCAGCAGCCGTTACCTCCACTGAGAGACAGATGAATGGTTCTCAACAATCTGTTGAAATGTTATTTTCTGTGCATCTGAGTACATCCATAGTTGCAGTGTACGTATTTTATTGCTGTGTCTGATAAAAGTATAACATAATGCAAATTATGCAGGCAGATTTTAAAACAATTGTGGTTTTCTGCAAGTTTGATAACTTTTTATGCTGTTGACTTAGGCAGAACGGTGCTCTGAACAGTCACTTGCCCTGTGTCCACAACCAAACCCCCAGACAGGTTTTTGTGTGAAAATCCCCTGCTCTGAGTGTTGGACCAGCAGGTAAATGGATCTAAGTAAAAGGCTTTATGGTGGCTTCTCTGTTGTAGAATGCAATACATTATTCGTGACACCAACCTGCCTTGACAAGCTTAAATATATTTCTAGCTTTTAACCTCAGGTATATATCCAAATCCAGAAATTCTAGTGTGACGTAGCATCTACCGCTTGGATCCAAGCGTATCTCAACAAGCCTCTCGCATCTCTGTCAGTCACTAGTGGAAGAATGTGACGGACTAGCCTGAATATTACTGGATTTGGAGTTTATTGGAGAAAAGAAATAATCATGCTTGACTATTGCCTTGCTAATTCATCTTCATTCCAAATGGTGAACCTGCTGGTAGATGTGAATGAAAAGCCTCCAGACTATAAATAATAAATGCTGCTTCCAGCTGTACAGAGCACTTTACGTTTTTGAAATGATGCCAGTATTTTTTTTCCACTTTTAAATGGATTACATTGTTACACAGTACTACGCTTTCTGTTAGACTCTGTGAAGGCCTTTATCTGTGTTCATAACAGTTGATTTCGTATAATTACTACCATAAAACATCATACGCTGCAAATACAAACAAATGAAATGAATATTCAGGGAATTCTTAGCAATTTGTAGTACTTTTTATGAGCTCAGCACAGATGTTTAGGAGTTTCTCAGTTCTTGACAAGTAATAGATTATTTTGTTCAAAATGTCTAAATTATGAATGTGTGTTTTCTTACGAGGATAACGTCTGTGAATTTATCTCACCTGAGTAACAGTTATGACATTAAATCCACACTAATGACAATAGGAAGCGAGCTCAGAATGCATCCCTTCCCTCCATCCCCTGCCCCCGCGTTTCCAACCACACAAAGAACCCCGGACGCGTTGTGGCACCGAGACTCTGTTCCTTTAGCAGTCCTTTATCCCCTCCAGTTTGGCTTCCTGAGTGAACATGGTGCATGTTAGTGTATCTGGGGCACAAGACAAAAGCATAAATTAGCTGTCCTTCACAAATGCCTTTGAAAATCACAGTAGGAATCTTTATAAGGTTCCAGCTACCACTTAGGAGGCAAACACTCACTTTTCTAATGGTGAAAAAGGTAATGCCGATCAGAAAACCAGAAAGTGAAATCTTAGGAGCAAAGATTGGCTTAACCTTGGATTTACTTGGCAGCTGTTGCAGTAAACTTTCTTCGCAGGGATCTGAGAGTTGGTCAGCGGCGGCCGTAACTCATCGTTATGTTTCAGAGCAGCGGGATCAGCACGTGATGCTGAATATATGTCCAGGGCATTCGGAGGAGACGGGGCGGTGGGTGTGCTGTGGGTACAAATGAAAACACGGGCATTGCGCATTTTAATAAAGAGCAAAAAGAGAACAATTTCCTCAAAGCAGTCAATTTGTAGGACTAGTCTTTTCAGAAAGGAGTTCCTGTTGAGGACTAGAAAGTAGTATTTATTGTCTGTCAGCATCCTGTTGAGCTATAGTTCAAAACAAAGCATATAAAACCAGTGATAAGTTTCTGTGCTGAACTGCTGTTTATTCTTTGGATGAAGTGATAAAAAGTAGAAGTACTGTGTGTTGTAGAGTATTTTGTGGGAGTCATAAAGCAACCAAGTCATAGCAAGCTTCAGCTTTTGCATGGTTTTCCCTTCTTAATGTTCATAAATCTATTGCTAAAGCACTGCAGTTTCTTTCCTGAATTGTCTGTGCTTTAACACAAGGATGAAATTCCAGTCAGTCGCCTTCATTTCCTGAATGCACGGTCGTGTAATACAATTCTGTATTAAATAGTATCTGCAGATAGAAACCTAATAATGGTACCTCAAAGATTGCCGTCCCACGGAAGTAAATGGGTATTTGAGCCATCTGTATCACTGGAAGTGTGATTAAGGCAAAAATGCAGGAAGTTTTTCAAAGGCAGCAAAGCTCCAGTGATGAATGAAGACTATCAGCTGCCAGGAGGCGTTTGATATACAACTGTATGGCGAATTCAGAGCACACATTTGATCTCTGATTTGATTAAATTTCCTTTAAAAGAAAAGGCTTCCCTCTCTTTTTTTAGGTATAGGAAAACCTCATGAGAAATTGGTCATCCTTAGACTGCAGAATGAGGTGCTTAGCTGCTGTTTGGCTGTATTTGCTGCTCTCTGGACATGTATTGCCTCAGGCTGTTCATTCTCAGCTCACCAAGGCACTGCAGCTCTCACAATTTCTTATGCTGCTTTTGAGGGCAAATACATTTGATCTCTGCTTTGTGTGGCGCGGCGTTCTGGCCCTGTTTCATCACCATGAGATAAATCCTCTTCAGACTCCTCCAGAACCTCAAAGAGCCTCGACACAGCAGAAGTTCTGCAGCTGCCCTGTGTTGCGCAGCGGCAGCGCAGCCCTCGCTCCTGGCGGGAGCCTTCGTTCCCCGGTGTGGGCAGGTCTGGAGGGGCAGGAGCTGCCAAGCCCTCTCCGAGGAGAGCTCGAGAGTAAGCGCGGGAGCTACTGGAACCAAGTGGCAACTGTGGCATCAAAACAGGCAGTCAACAGGCACAGACAATCACAGAATAGTCACTGAATCTCTGAACTCGTTTAGGATTTGGCTCAGCAGCAGCAGCACATGGAAGCAGAGGATAATCAGCTCCTGCTCTGTTGGCGCAGAGGGTAAAGAATGAACATGTACCGCTGCTCTTCCGAGAGGCCATACTGAGTCAGCAGCAGCATTTGGCCAGCTCAGCTTTGATTTTATTACAAATGTCAGGCGCTTGTGTCTAGACTGGTGCTTTGGCAGCTAATTGATCTCCAGTATTTGATATGCTAATTATTTCTTTCATAATATGCTAATATGTGTACAGTGAAAAAACACCTTTTAAATGCTACGAGGATATCTCAGAGGCATATTTGGAAATGGAAAGTAAGACCTGTAAATCTTGATTCATCTCAGTACGATATACGAGTGACTGAGTGATTATAGTTGTGGGAATTTAGCTTAAAAACGGAGGTGGTAAGACAGATATTGTTTAGTCATACAGTGACTGTCCAGGGCATGTGTAACAGCCTATCCTCCGCAGCCCAAACAGCTAGAAAATTGGTGTGGATTAGGGGATATACTACTCTGTTAAACACACTTAACAGACCTTTGCAGCTTTTTTAGCTTCTGCTACATGGATGTTCTTTTTTGTGAGGTCAGTAATCTGGACATCATAGTTTTTATCATAATTCCTGCAGTTAGAGAATGAAAAACTAATAGTACAGAAGTATAGTTGAGTCACCTCCCAGTTCTTCTCTAGGACAGCACGTTCCTCTCGACATTAAGACTGCTTCTCCAGGTAACTGAATTATTTGCTGGCTCTCTGTTAATTCCTACTGTTTGACCATTCAAAAGCAGATGTGACTTGACTGCTTTCTGAGATGTGCTTGTATGCTAGATAGTTCACTCCCAATTTTTTTGTCCTTTCCCTTTTGGATTTTTTTTTCACACTCTGGGTACTTCTAAAATACGGTCTGATGTGTCTCACTCATTACCTTTCTGTAGCTCCACATGGAATTATGATTGTACACGTTCTTTGAGAGAAAGGCACCATCAAGGAGAGTTTTCATGCACGTTTTCTTCTGTCTGGTATTTTGTCAAATACTTAAAAATGTAAATATTTTTGAAAGCTATCAAAGCCAGCCTGTGGAAGGATAACTATTGAGCAGCCTTCCTAGAATCCAGGACTGCGCTGCGAGAACACGTTATTAATGTAGTACAGAGCCAGAGGCCGAACCAGCATCCTTACTGACCTTTGGAGATCAGCCATGTTTGGGAATTGAACAATTTAATTTCTTTAAATATTTTTAAAAGAAAACTGCTAGGTTTCCTTCTATAGAGGCACCTTTTCCATAGACTAATAGGCTGTCCCAGTGTCATTAAGTAGATAGTAATTAGATTACTGATATATACTTAAAGTTTTAAATAATAGGAAAATGTCTGATCTACATTTGGCTCCAGTCCCTGGCAGCAGATTAGATGAACACTTACCAAGTGTTACAAGTGCATGAGCAGATTCTACAACTGTTTCTGGGAACAGATTCCATGTCTGCTGTAATAAGCTCATCCATGTGCTCAAAGCCCTATTCTCCCTCTTGTTGACTAGAGAGGACTTTGATTTTATCCACAGGGGTATAAGAAATGGATTATTTATCTCTGCAGACCAAACCAACCCAAATAAAATCATCCATTCATTTTACAGAGGAAAGTTAGAGAACTGATTGCTGAAAATGAAGTCAATGGAGCTATGCTTGCTGAAGACCAAAGCAGTAAGTCAGAATGTGTTCTTATGTCGACAGTTATTATGGCCAGTTAAATTCATCCAACTAGAAAATCCTGCAAATGATGTGGAAAAACAATAGTGTCCTAGGTAGAGAAGGTTATAGCTTTATACCGAAATTTAGGTGTTATATTTAGTTTCCCTTTGGGCTTCTTCAGAACTGATACAGCACTGGTGACAAAATAGAATTTCTCACCATGACTCAAATGTAAGTGATAAAAGGATCTGCTCTCCCATAAACGACAGACCTTCCTTCTTGTTCTGGCTTACTTTTCAAACACTTAATTTCCATCACTTGGAAAACTGGTTTTTGGAAGCAACAAGTATCTGACATCCTGAATCTCCCTCTTAAGCTGGGGCTCTCAAGGGATAATTTTAACTGAAATTGACGGGTAAATGCATTTTTGCATCAAAACAAGGACTCCTTAATATGCCTTATTTGTAGACTTTTACTTCTGGTTCGGGAAATGATTTCCTGGATGCACTTGAACCGTACAGCAACAGACTTGAATTAACACGTGGAATACATTGTGGGCTTTTTTGGTCTTTTAGCCCAAAGAATTATCTCTGGTTGAGACCCTGTGGTTATACCATGGCTGCTCCTCTGAGGCTTCACTGATGAGGCTACGCCCTTTGCCACGCTCCTCTGTGTGCATAATGTATTACAAATGCTGCATAAAATAATGGCTTACTATGCTGACAGGTTGGTCAGCCCTAGCACACGGGGTAAGGTTATTGATACAGCTTTAACGAGGGACACACCCACGCTGCTTAGATTATTGAAATACAGCTTTAGTTAGGGCAATAACTAGAACTTGTAAGCGATTTAAACAGTGAAGTGTAGTGACTCCACTATAAGAAATACAGCACGCTTCAGAAATCTCACATGCAGTTCAGCAGACTTTAAACAAATGTGTTTTGCTACTGTTTGTTTGACTGTTGAGTTGAATTTGGTTTAGCCATATCGGTGCCTCTTGCATTTGCTTTCTATAAATATTCTAGACAACAGGATTTACGAGTGGGAATGTTCACCAAAAAAATCACAGCGTAACCTTTATAAGCACAACAATATTCTCCGTAAGATACAGCATCCACGCGGAAGATTTGATGTTATAAATTTCATCCTGTCAACGAGAAAAAGAAAATGTATCTTTGAAGAATTAAGTCAGATGAATCAAATTGACAGTGCTGAAAACTTGGCAGAAAATTCTGAAAATGACTCATGAATAAGTCAGCGGGGATGAGAAGAGTTGACAGATAAATGATACTGCATGAGACCAGCGAGGGGTCGGGAAGAAAGAAGTCACGACTAGAGCATGAATTCCAGATAAGACTTGTGTATAGGAGAGCTAACAAATTAACAGAAATACAAAGGGGTTTCAATTAAATGTGGAAAATTGTCCTCCAGAAAGCTAAGGTGCAAAACGTATGCCGCCTTAATATGATACGCATTGGCTTTCAAATATAAACATGCCCTTTTGAACTGATAGCAGGTACCTCGGGCAGTCACATCACTGCGCTGGAAGGCGAGGTGCTGCTCCAGAGTACTTGCTATGCACGCAATACACACGCGTCGGCAGCTGGATTAATGGTGCTCCGTGGAGTAATTAGAGGCTGCCGCTGCAGTACGTCCAGTACTTTCTGACAGCTCCGTAATGCGGCTAGGATACATCAGTTTGTGTCCTGTGAAACAGATTATTCCAAAAGAATTTTCTTATCTGTGATACTATTTTTTTTTTTTTAAATAGTACTTGGAATTTGAAACCTCTCTGAACCAATGCTTCCTGACGCTCCGGGTTAGCTGCAGACAAGTGAGGGACTCTTTCTCTTGCCCGACTGAGCGTGGACCTACGCTGCTTTCCTTACGATGGGTGTTTAAGTTCATCCAACGTCAGCTGAGCGATGTATACGATATACACCGAGTTATTGTCAGAAGACCGGAGTGCTGCTGGATGACTGGCAGTAGGTAAACTGACTGTATTATTAAGCAGTGTGTGTCACTAGGGGTCTGCGGTGGGATTCCAGCTGTGTTGGCCTTGGCCAGGGCAGCGCAGTCGGGCCGGGTGGCGCCGTGCATCATGCCAACGCCGCGCTCCTGCCCACCCCAGCGCGGGACAGAGGTTGACACAGCTCCCGTTTTTACATAGTTCCTCCCAACACTAGCATCCCACTTGGCGGTACCCACTAGCATCCCACTTGGTGATTTCGGATCAAACTGAAAATAAACATCTGCAATAATGGAAACTGTGGCTCAGGAGAATAATGTTGAAGTGAGAGCGTACCGCTGTTAGAAACGCTGAGCTTTAAGCTGCAATGTTTCCTCTTTCTGACTAAGTATCTCATAAACTTTGCCCAACCTCCTCAGCAGGCACGAAGAACTGCGCTGCAGATAAGAAGTCCTGAAGATGACAGTGACTTTTTAAGTGGTTCTTATTGGAATAATCTCTTGCCATAGTCTGGAGCCCTCTGGTTGCTGCTCAGCAATCCTTTTGGTATCAAAGTTAGACCTCCTGTCAAGATCGAGCCGTTTATTCAGGAGCGCCAGTGCTGCAGTCAGCAATGATACGCTTACGCAAATCTGGCCTTTACTGCGACTGGGGCAAACTGTGGGGCAAACCTGGTTTTGTAACGAACCTCACGGGCAAGAGCTCCCTCCCCTGCCTGGCCCAGGAGCAGCTCAGGGGCAGCCCTTACACTTGTTCTCGTTCTCTTTTACATGGTGGTTGTGGATCCTCAGCACCGAGAGCCTGCATCAAATCGATCTAGAAGAAAAAGAAAAAGCAGTTACCAACAACTAATTCCACAATGGAACTACCTTTCTGACTGAGCAGAAACATTACAAGCTCCAACAAGAGTTCTTTAATCAACACAAGAGAAGATGTGTAGTTTTCCCAGCAATCAGTTTCATCACTGTTGCATTAACTGTATCTTCTGGCTTGGAAAATGGAGAAAGAGGCTGGTGACTGAGCGCAATGCAGTGTGTTAGAGAGCACAACTCTCAGTTGTAGCACAGGGGCAAGTCAGTCAGACGAGAATTGAAGAACAGTCCCTTTACTTTTCCCTTTATTTTTAGAATATTCCCTTTAGGGGCCTTCATTCGTAAACAGTATTTTATGTGGGTATGACAGGATGACACTAAAAATTAAACATGAATGCAAATTAGTAAATATTATTGCAGCCTGATGTTTGTCGCAATTAGAAAAAGATTAAAAATATTCTTGCAGAAAAATAAGTATTTGCCATCTTTTTCATATATTAGGGAATACATTCCAGAATCTCCTCCTGGTTTTTGGAACTTCGCTCATCTCTTCACAGCACGGCGATGGCGCGCCAGGCTGGGCACAGCTCTGGCCTGGGCACGCGGCTGTGCCTGGCGCCTTCCCCTGCCCGGCTCCAACAGCTGCCTGCTCTTTCCCACTGCTCTGACCGGTCTTTGGCACACGACCCGGGGTCGGGATTTGAACTTACACTTTTGGATGTGTAGCATTTCCTTGAACAGCTCTTACACTAAGCCCTTTATCAGCTCAAACAATGGAAAAGAAGTTCCTCGACTTAATTGACTGTGGTAGATCTGCGTTGAATTATTTGCCATTGATCCGTGTGCTGGATAACTTCAAGTCGTAATTTTTGGAAGGTATCTGGTTTCACAAGCAGAAAGAAGCTAAGGTGACTCTCTTAGTCTCATCCTTAAAATTTCAACAGCCTGTGGAATCATATTGTACTTTGATAATCACAGATAAAAATTACTTTGATCTACGCTTAATGATTCACGTAGTTAGTGAAAGAAATAGATGACTAAGACTCTTAGCATTGAACAAACAGATTGATTGGATTTTGATGTATAGACGTCTAATTATTTTGATAGTTTGTATGTAAGTGCTCTACTTTATCTTTGTTTATCATTACTATTAACATTTTGGATAGTTTTACGAGAGCTTAGATTTTGATTCTTTAATCCTCAATTGTTATTTAATCATTTCACTTAGAAGGGGTTTAGCTTCCTAAGAACTGCTGTGAAAGTGATCTTTAGTTAAACCTTGAGGTGTGAAAATCATCTGCCAAAGCAGGTGTACAGCATGTCTACTGTTAATATCTCTTTGGCCTTTAATCCTATTTTTCTGGTTCGTACGGGCACTGACAGTTAGCTCAAGTTTCAATTAAACCTAGACGAATAGGATTTTTTCCTGCCCTACAGTCCGCCAGTCTGACAATCAGCGATTTGTTCACACTCTTCACAAACTCATTAGACCTTTATTCAGACTGGCTGAGGCACAGCGAGGATGTAGAACATGCTCTTTCATAGTCCAGGATATTTTTCACAGGCTGAAGATTAAGGATTTATGGGCAAAATATTTTGCATTTTATTTGGAAATGAAATCTATGTAATTTGCAACTGCAAATTTGACATGCATTATAGAATGAAAACATTGAAGTGGGATCTGTTTCACACATCAATTCTTTTAATGCCATTCATTTCATAATGCTTTTAAAATATTGCTAACCACGCAAATGCAAAGGATTGAAAACGGCATTGTTCCTGTTTTGGTATATGTTTTCTAATGAACATCCCTCGTTCTGCAAAGAAATTAATTTAGTCTGTGACATCATTTCATGATGGCATACTGTGCAAAAGATACGGAACAAAGCCATTAAATATGAAATTACCCGTGAATTCGGATCTTAGATAATGAAAATATGGGTTGGATAATACCATTACAATACTGAGTACTTGTGTTTGATGTTAGCAGGGAGCTGGCTGGGTACTGTGAAACACATAGAAAATGGAGAGTCACTTCCCCAAAGATCTTGTCATCTTAAATGATGAAAAGATAACATGTTAAATCAAAACGGAACCAGGCGAGTGGCAGGAAGGGTAAGGTAACTCTGTTATAAGCATTAAAATCAAATAAGCTTATTGAAACCTACCCCTCTGAAAATATGATTGCAGCCTGGCCAAATAGAGTTAGTACAATGGCAAGTAAATGCATTTTTTACAAGTATAATCTGAAAAGATTTGGGCTGGTTAACCCCTCTCACACACAGGTACCTCTTAGTGCAAATAACCTCAGCAGAGCCAGGGGATGAAATACCCTATGCGGGTCAGTAGTGGAGCTGCTGCTGCTAACAGTGAAGCCCAAATACTTCACAGTCCAACTGCCGGGGTAAATAAACTAGTCTCCAGGTTCGCTATCAAACCTACAGTCTGGCCCCAGGCGTTTTGTCTGAAACAGGCTTGGTGCAGAATCCTGAGCTAAAATTATATAACCCTTTATTTTGTCATTTTCTTGTGTCAGTCTTCTTCCATCTGTGCACATTCTAGTTTCTTCTAAAAAACCATACTCACAGACAATGATGGGTTTTTTTCCTGGCCTACCAGACCTCTGTGGAGCCTCTCCATGGATCCTTACTTTGTCACACTCATTAGAACTTGAGATGAAACCTATTGAGGTGACTTAACATCATCTCAGAACACCAGGTGCTTTGGCATTTCACATGTCGTGTGGGTCAAGACATAATAGCATTTCTAATTGTCAGCCACAGAATGAGACACGAAGTTAGTGAAAGGAGGAGGAAAATCCCTGTAGGGAGAACTCAAGGTTATCACTCCACTTCTGACAGAATCGAAAAACTAGCTCAGCGACATGAAAGACTGAGCTGCTTCATGACATGAGCTGAGTAATGTTCTGTAATGGAACGGCACTGCCAGTTGTTCTGCCTTTTGTCGTGGATTTCTAATCTCTCATGGATTCTTTTCTTCCTTCCTTCCTTTCTTTCTTTCTTTCTTTCTCTCTTTCTTTTATGTGAATTCTTGCTCTAAATCCAAGTGCATGTTTCTGGCGTGGTGATTTCAGAAACGTATTTAATTTAACATAGAAGTGAGTGTGTGCACACATCTAGAACACACGTGCAGTAATATAAATGACTGATACAAACGTGTGTTTGTGGTTTATGCAGCGGTATCACAGAAAGAAAACAACTTTCCAATGCTGTAATGACTGAACCATGTGGTCAGAGGACACAATTTCCCAGCCAGCAACATGGAGACTATTCACCTGCCGCTGAACTTCACGGTTTGTAGACTAAAAGGATTTCAAGGGGCTCCATAAGCTCATTGACTCTAGAAACCCCTCAAAGCACGCCCGAGCGTGGGCTGTAATACTTGTCCATTCTGTAGTATTTGGAGATGTAGGAGGAGGTAGTTTATCCGGCTCCTGTGCGAAGCAGCGAGACACCTGCAGCGGAGTTCAGTAACCGCACCAGCGCGGCAGGGAGAGCTGGGGCCGTCCGCGGAGCGGTGCCGATGCCATCGGCACGGAGGAAACGCATCGCACTCGCGACAGCAGGAAGTGCAATCCCAGCTCTTCTCACAGTACCATCTCATTTTGCAAAAACACCAAATCTAAGTGGGCTAAGAGTTTTGAAAAGAAACTTGAGCAATAAACATCCAGTTCTCAACATGTAAAAGCATTTGATGTGTTGCAATGTATTTTATATGGATGCAGATTTTAAAATATATTGACATGTATTTTGCATATCTCTAGACAAATTCTGTGTTGTGAATTGCACTTGGAATTGGGCAAAATTCTTTCAACTTCAGGGAGATCTGCATTAATAAGAACTGAGTAAGGTGAAGGTCTCGGGGTTTGTTCTCTGTGCAACAAACCTATTTGACATCTCAAATGTATTTCTAAACCTGGCAATTTGTGCTAAAGGTCTGTAGAGTACCAGGAAGATAACAGGTCCTGCAGAGGCTGGCCCGCTGTTTCTCTGGTTGGTGATTATTATCAGGGCGACAGGCAGCTTGTGTGTATTTCTGGAAAAGTCTCCTATTCCTGGCCTTTGGTCACCAGCAGCATATGGAACGCTAGAGGCACTAAGTTCTCTTTTTAAGTAGCTGATGTTTGAAAGTTCCTGCAGTGAATCTCTCTGACAAAGTTAGTTTTCACAGGGAGTACCTCTACACTGAGTTCTGTTTTCCTTCTGCTAGAAGGAAGAGCATCCTAATTAAACATTCTCAGAAAAGTAATGTATCATTTAGATGATCTAGAGAAATCCTGAATTTATTCGAATCAATGGCGAAAATCCTGTTGACTTAAAAGGGAATACATTTTTCATTTATGATTTTCATAGAACAGCCTAAGATATGGAAAGAAAAAGCGAGTATGTCTCCTAACGATTGGTTTCTTCTAATATTCTATCTGTATTTTACCCTCAAAAGCTGTCTAAGATGGGAATATTAAGAACATCTGAACAAAGTCCTCATGCTGCAGTACCGCTGCAGGTTGTGACTTTTAGCTTCTGTAGGTAAACCCCAGTTTCGTATTTCTTTCCCTGTAGCTGGTTCGTCGCCTCTCTTCCCCCCTGAATTTCCTGATACCAATGCTGGCCAGATACCAAGTTTCTTGAGACATGCTTAATAATTTTGGAGTTCAGTTTGGTGGCACATCTCTAATAGGTAGCCAGGAGACTTTTACGCAGTCAGCAGTAGGTATTGAAGTAGAAAGTTTGTTCGTATCCGTTTCCTTCAGCAGACGTGTTAAGGTCACTGAACAAAGTTCATCGTTTTAGGCTTCATTGCTGGTGAATAGTTCTGTAGTTTTGCTAGACTTGCTATGATACAAGTGATACATTCTTAAGAAATTACTCAAATTATTATTTTTTTCAACTTCTGGGAGTTGTAAGTGGCAGCCCAAGTACCACTTCCTTAGAAGCAAATGGGTTCAATAAGCTCGTATACCCTAGCTAATATAAACACTGATACAAATAAAAAGCATCAGGATGCACAGGCATACAGGAACAGACAATTTCTGCCTGGTGAGAGTTTATAATCTGGGCAAGGCTAGAGAGGAAAGGGCATAGTATGTTCATTTTATAAATAGAGAAAGGAGGCGTAGAGAAATGAAAGTTTTTTTTTCAAATGTCCTTAGGGCCAGGCTGTAAAATTTGGGTACTTACTGACAAAGTTGGACAGTTAGCAGTTCCGAAAATTTCACTAGGCGGTTAAATGTATAAATAAAACCTGAACTTCTAAGTCACCTATAAAAAGGTTCTAAACCTGGGTCTGTAGGTCTAGGCTCAGTTGAGCCTTTCCGATAATTAGGCTGAACACCTGAACAATAATGAGTGGAACAACCCCAAAGTATTAAAGAAAAAAAAGCAGCAGCTTATCTTTCATCTAAAGTCACCTGTACACTGTCTTTCACGTGCTTAAGTTACACTTTAAAAATGAGGCAGTCTCTCCTAATTTATTTAAAAGTTTTTGCAAGATTATTTTAGTGCTAGAGGACAGTGGTGTGTTAGCAAAGTTTTATGGCAGATCTCCTGCATTCCAGAGCTTCGTCTTTAACACAAAAACTGTCCATTACTGAGAATCCAACTGCATTTTACGTACATACTGAAGTTCCAGTATTAGATATTGCAGTTGTGCATCAAAGACAAAGACAGATAGTAGCTAGCATGCAAATGCAGTTTCCAAAGAGAATAAAGCCCTTTTGAAGGCAGCAGAAACTGTCAAAGTTAAATTAAAAATTAAAAATCCATTCTGTGGGCTGCAGAGATGCCAGGCTCCTGACAGCCACAGAGCCAGGAAGTTTTAAACCGCTCTGAAAGGTGACAGTGAGTTGTGTGCGCGTCCTGCGCTCCCCCTCTGCCCCCGTCGGCTTCCATTACTGCGCTGTAACCTGCTCGTCGTGGCTGTAAGCAAAAACCCCTCCCTGCAGCTGTTCTGTTAAACATCTCACATTATCAAGTACTAAGCTTGCTTATGCCTTAATGTGTAATATATTGGTGTAAAAATGATAGACGTTCTCAATATTTTAACGATTGATTTATTAGTTATGATAACGTACTGCCGCGTGTTAGTCACTCCAAATGAAGATTGATACGGCCTTCAACATGAAAAAACGCTGGCTACGGCCACAAGCAGTGTTTCAGTAAATTATTACATGCGTTAAAGTTAGGTCTCAGAATCTGGAAGTGGGGGTAAAGTGGGGTAACTTGTGGTGTTTGGGTTTTTTTTTTTGAAAGCACTAGAGCACCAGAGAAGAATATTGAGGATGTTGAGAAGGACGATAGCTAATACCTGCTTTTCTCCATGTCCGTCCCCCCACGTTCATGCCCCCGCTGTGCAGCACCTGCCCTTCCTGAGGGGGTTTGCTGGGATTCTTTCCTGTTTTACTGACCCCCCCGTCAAAAAGAAGCAGTATAAAGGACAATACTTTGGTTGTCATGAGCAATTCCCCACCATACGCCTTACACAGCTTCCGAAGTCAGATGTTTACTGCTTGCTGCTGCTTGTATTGCTTCTCAGCTTGCCTGAATAAGAGATTATGACAAAAATCTATCTATAATTAAGCAAAACCTTCAAGCTATACATTGCTGGAATTTAAAAAGGAGCGATGCCTTTATCACTGTCATGCATTGAGTCAAAATCTCTTTGGGAACAGCTCTCAATTGTGAAGTGGGTTTTAAAGTCGGGATCAGAATTTTGAAGTTTACTTTTAAGTAATGTGGTTATTTTCACAGGGAACCATCACAATTCTTGTTACAGAGGACGTTGTCAAGCTGTAGAAGAGCACCAGGCTGCTGTTGTCCTGCAGCGGGGCGACAGGCCTCACGGACAGGCAGACCCGGCATTTTACAATTCCCAAGTTTTTTCACACCGCTTCCCATGCCGTTCAGGAGAAAGGAGCTATAATGTGACACGGGCGGGGCCGAACGCTCTCACAGGTAGAGCAGGGCTTTTGGTACGTTGTCGCGCACCGGCTCTACCGCTCCTTGGCCTTGGGCGGCCGCAGGGACAGCGGCGCGGACACAGGCGCTGCCCCCGCCCGCTCCTCCCAGCGGCGCGTCCCGAGCGGCGCCGGCGCCGGGCCCTGCTCCATCGGGCGCGTCTCCGCCGGCCGCAGCGTCCGCTCCCCGCACCCGCCCTCCCGGCGACAGGGACCCGGCGGGACGCGGAGCCTCCGGCTGC